>JARYGA010004784.1:0-30847 GCA_030545235.1 Helianthus tuberosus | reverse complement strand
GGACGGCTGATATTTTATGATTTTGGAATGATGGGGAGGTAATGATTATTGATTAATCATTTTAGTCTCTAATGTCTAAACCATTATTTTTGTGAGAAAACATCTTACAAAATTTTCGGTGACGTACTGACACTTGACTTCTTGCAGCATAAGCCCGAACATCAGAGAAGGTTTGTTGGAAGTTTTCTATGGAGTTTATGAGAAAGATCCAAATAAGGTAGATGGCTCTCTTCGATTTATTATCTTTGTTATTAAAGATTACTTTTTTTATAATCATAGTAATATCTTATGATGCAGGTTCTTCAAGCAATGGTTCAAATGGGTGTTCTTGTGCCTACTGGCGACATGACAGCTGTCAGAAGAACGGCACAATTCTTTCTTAACAGGTTATCTCTAAATCCTGTACTTAGTTACCCTTTTTAAGAATAAATGTACATATATTTCTTTCATGATTCCTTTTTTATGCGCAATTCTACCTACACTTTTTATAGCTTTGAAGAACGTCTTGTCGCGCAAAGAAAAGAAAGAGAGATGGCAACTGCAGAACTTGGATTTAAGAAACAATTGTCCAAAGAGGAAAAAATAGAGAAGAAAAAGCAGCGTTTAGCTGCAATTGGTATTGATTTCTTCTATCATTGCTTCCTGTAATATCTGTTTAATGTTAGTTTATGTGTTCTTGCTGTAATTGCATAAGGGATGATTTCACATATCCCCCTCCACACATGGCATAACATCAAATTTACATTACAAAAAAAAAAAAAAAAAAAAATCATAACATCAAATATACCTATTCACATTTATGACATTTATACCTTTGTCTTAAGATTTGCATTAGGATATGAAAACTGGTTTAATAGAAAGAGTAGAGTATAATGGTCATATTATAAATTGTACGTAACGAAATAGGAAAATTTGAATATTTAAGTATTTTGAATGGGTATATTTGATATTAATCATTTTGGTTGGGCAAACATACTAATCATATAACTATAAGTTATTAGGATAGTATATGAAATTTATTAGGGAATATACGTTTGGAAAAAACTAGTTTATTACTCGGATAATGTAATATTGTTCGTTGCATTTATTTGTTGTTGTGTGGCAATTATCTGAATAGCTTATTCATTTGAATTTTCAGGGGAGGATTTATTGGCTATTGCGGCAGATCAACCGTTCCGGTTTCCTGCCACTTTCACCTTTGTTGTTAGAGCATTTTCAGGTACTGGGTTCTAGATTTTTCTGATGTTGAGGGAAATCAAATCTTCAATTAGAAACCAAAATATTGATGATAATTATAATTTAATGACGTGTTCCACTGTGTTTTCTTATAACTTACAGTGTTAGATGGCATTGGGAAGGGTCTTGATCCCCGTTTCGATATTACTGAAATCGCTAAACCGTGAGTATTAATTTTGACCCATTGACTTTTATGCTGATATGATTTGTTGTATCGTTTAAATAATAATTTCCATGTTTCTAGCTATGCCTTGGAACTGCTAAGGTTTCGTGAAGCTGGTGCTGAAGTGGTCGTTAAGGTTTGATATTTAAACCATTTGTTGTGTTTAAACTTTCGGTATTCAAGAACTTATATAATTTGCCAATATTCTTTGTATTTCAGGACTTCAGAAAGAGACTGGATAGACAATCACAAGCATTTTATAACTTATTTAGACAAGCTGACAGGGTTGAGAAACTCGTTGGAATTATCGAGCGATTGGTAAATATCATTCTAAAGTATATAAGTTTGTTTAGACCAGTTCACATGGTTGAGAAACTTTTTAGATTTATTTTACAATTTTTTTCTTAATTTACTTCAGGAACAAGGTGATTTGAAGTTACGAGTTCGCGCATTGGAGTCTGAGAGGTCTTTTCAACGTGTTGCTGCTGTTCAGAAAACAATTGGAAGTGTAAGTTTTATTTAAGAAAGTTATCTTGTTATTTAAGTAATTATAGATTTTGTAATCATACTTTATATATTAACTAGTGGGTTACCAGTTACCACTCGCGCTCCGCAGCGGGTTTGAAACGTAGATAAAAATAAGCAAATCGCGAGAGTTAAAGTTGTTTGATATTTTAGTTAAGGGGCTAAACATGTCATTATTAGAGTTGTTTTAGTTAAGGGGCTAAGCATGTCATTACTAAAGTTGAGGGGCTAAGTATGTCATTATTAAATTTGAGGGGTTAAACATGTCACTATTAAAGTTGACTAGTTGAGGGGCTAAAGTTGTGTTAGTTAAGGGGCTAAACATGTCATTACCAAAGTTGAAGGGCTAAACATGTCATTATTAAAGTTGAGGGGCTAAATTTGGTTAATGCCAAAGTTGAGGGACCAAAGTTGGTTGATGTGATAAAATAACATATTTATAGTATATATAATTATTTAAACAGTACAAAAATTTGGAAGCCCTTTTGCCACCTCGTATGAAAATATGAAACGCTGTGTATGATAAATCAATCAGGTGGGAATTTTAAAATTCCAGTATATCTTCTTCTAATTGTTTACTTACTTATTTGCTGTTTCCATCTGTTGTCTAATTTACAGGCTGTAGCTGCTGGAAGCCTAGTCAACCTGGCAACAATATTATATATCAATTCAATCAGAGTAAGCACCAGTTATAATTTTTTTTTATTTCAGATTTTATTAAATATATTTGTACTTTTAGTGTTAGATTTCAGTATGTTGTTTAAATATGATATCATATTTATTTTTGCTCCTTTCAGGGTCCAGCTATGATATCATATTTATTTTGTGCATTTTTTGGCTTCCAAGTTCTCTTTGGCCTGCTCAAGGTTAAAAAACTCGATCAACGGGAGAAATTGATTACTGGAACAGCGTAAACAAATAGTAAGTAATTTACATTTAAACTTTAAGCATTAATCTGTATACAGTAACATTGTATAAACTATAAAATGTTATACCAAGTGCTCATGACTATAATTAATACTAATAAAGAGTAAAAGAAATGTTATACTAAGTGCACATGATTATCGCAATTTGAGTCGCAATAATCAACATTTTATGTTCCAAACATCCTTCTTTCATTGGGTAAATATGTGACCGTACACGCAAATCTTGTGCAGATTAAAAGAGTACATACGCGTGTGTTCTTGAACGATACAAGATCACAACCTAACCTCCAAAATGAAGCTGCAGAGTTTTGTAGACATACAATCCTTCCGAAAAGCATTCATACTCCAGTTTATAGTGTTATGGTGAAAGATTGTAGGATTGTTAATATTTGCAGATAAAATATATATTTTTTTGTTACTATTGTAGACTAGTTTTTGTGGCCCTTGAAGCTCCCTAAGCCCAACTGATTAAACTGGGCCGAGTCCATATGTGGCTTCTCATATTTGACTGTCACAAACTTTAGTGTAGATCTGTAAGAAAAGGCATGGTTTGACTATGGTCAATTTTCTATGATCGGGTTGGTGTAAAAGTTTAACGATTATATTTAATATACACATACAAGATTTTATATTTAGTTATGTTGTTTCTGTGCAGATTAAAAATGTGTGTTAGTTTTGAAATTTTCTAAATACATTTCAAGTTGTTAGGGGGCTACTATTTTTCATGCCTGGTGTTGGCGTTTGATTAAATGTAAAATACATAAACTGATATTATGTGTTCCAAAGGAGTAGTACCCTAATTGGTTTATTATGTAGATATATGTTTCAAGGGTGGGAGTTGGCTACAAAGTCCATTTTTCCTACAAAGTGTAAAAGGTTATAAAACACACTCAAAATCCAGAAATAGCATAGTGGAGATTACTAAAACACTATATTTGTGGGTTTTTGTGTTCTGTTTTTGATGATAAGGCTTTGATTATCGAATGACTAATATTAGTGTGTTTTATGTTGATTATCATGTTGTGTTTTATATTCATAGTTGTACGATGGTGTGTTTGAAGTTTTTAAGGACTGTTAGGGTTTGGATATTGTGTTTTAGTGATCTTCACTGTGTTATTTGTGTGTTTTATAGTTGAAATTGTGATGTTTTATGACTTTGTACACTTTGTAGGAAAAATGGACTTTGTAGCTAAACCCCACCCTTTCAAATATGCATTTGAATATGATATGTTATTGGTTATATTATTCTTTATTGTAGCTATTAAAATAGTAAATTATATTAACATTATATAAAGATCAGGGTAAAAAATACACATGGGAGTCTCAATGGTATTTTTAACAAATTACGGGTATACACGATGGGTAATTACCTGACAAATACCCGACGGGTAACGGGTCGGGTATGGGACAAAGAATTACAATCAGGTATGGGCTTGGGATTACCAATACCCGGCCCCAACCCGGCCCATTGCCATTGGCCACCACCACCCACCTCCATCATCATCATCAGCCAATAGGGTGTAAACGAGCCGGGCCGAGCCCGAGCTCGAGCTCGGCTCGTTAGGTTTTTATGAAGCTTGAGCTCGAGCTCGGCTCGGTTCGAGCCTACTTCTTTGAGTTCGAGCTCGGCTCGCGAGTAAAACCCAAAGCTCGAGCTCGGCTCGAATCGGCTCGAACTATTTTGAGAACAACCTTAAATGAGCTAAAAGCTCGACTCGAGTTCACTTCAACATCGCTTAAACAAGGCAAAGCTCGGCTCGAGCTCGGCTCATCAATGTTATCATCATTATTAATATGTTATATATAACAAAATTAAAATTTTGTATGGGCTCGTTTAGGCTCGTGAGCCTAAACAAGGTTTATATTTCAGGCTCGAACTCGGGCTCGATAAAAAAACGAGCTCTATTTCAGGCTCGAGTTCGGGCTCGTTAAGGCTCGGCTCGTTCGAGCTTTTAACCGAGACGATCACGAGTAGCTCTCGAGCCTCTGGGCTTGTTTACACCCCTATCAACCATCACCGCCCAAAATCCCAATTTAAATATTTGCAGACCTCCACCCCACTCTTCATCTGATTATTTGCAGCCCGTTAATAGTGACACTCAGATCGGTGTCTTGTTGCTTCGTTTGGCTAGAAAAGAGCGCCAGAGGAGGTGGGTGGCGGTGGTGGTGGTGAGGTGGATGTGAGGTGGTGCCACATAAGCAGCCACCTCATTAGATAACAAAGGTCTATGCCACGTCAACGTCCACATCACAAAAAAAAAACTAATTGAGTTAGACCTCAGTTAGAAATGCCCGTTGGTGAAGAATAGGTTAAAAGGTAGAACCATGAGTGGTTATTTTTGTAGTTAGGACTGTTATCAGCTAATAACAAATAATTTAAAGAGTTAAATGCTTGGTTGGTCCCTGTGGTTTGCAAAAATTGCAGACTTGGTCCTAGTGGTTTATTAATTACACGCGTGGTCCCAAAACTTGTCAAAAATGAACTCGGTTGGTCCCCATCACTAACATTTGTTAAGTTTTCCAGTTAAGTCCATGTTAAATGACCAAAATACCCTTGCTTATTAACAAAACCCAGCCTCTGCATCATCTTCATCACCATCATCATCACAGGTCTCTCCATTCTCAAACAAGAAGCACAACCGCCACCATCTCACCCAAAACACCAAAACACCTAAACCCACATCCACCACCGGCAGGCCACCATCTTCCTCATCGCTTTAATCACCCTTAAACAATTAATCATCATCTTCCTCATCGCGTTAATCATTATCATCAACAAAAACATCAAAATCAGCGTCCATCATCTTCCTCATCGCTTTAATCATCCTCATCATCGTCATTTCGTCACTGGCGGATCGCCGGAAAGACGACCAACGTCGATCGGACCCAGGAGAAATCGAGAGAGACTGAGAGAGGAGATGGGTGTGTTCTTTGTCGGATTCACAGCGTCGGCCAGCCGAAATTGGGTTCTCCGGAGTTGAATAAGAGGTAATGAGCAGGGGCTGTAGGTGCTTGACGGAACAAGAACGGGGCACCGGTGGTTGGTGTTGTGGCCGGCACCAGCTAGTCACTGGAGAATTGAGGGAATCAGGGGTGGGTGTGTGGCTGTCATCAAAGAAGAGCAGAGGGGTTTTAAGAAGGAGGGAGCTGGTGTGGTGGTTATCGGCGGTGGTGGTGACCTGCCCGGTGGTGGATGTGGGTTTCGGTGTTTTGGTGTTTTGGGTGAGATGGTGGCGGAGGTGAGATGGTGGCGGCTGTGCTTCTTGTTTGAGAATGGAGAGACCTGTGATGAAGATGATGATGGTGATGAAGATGATGCAGAAGCTGGGTTTTGTTAATAAGCATGGGTATTTTGGTCATTTAACATGGACTTAACTGGAAAACTTAACAAATGTTAGTGTTGGGGACCAACCGAGTTCATTTTTGACAAGTTTTGGGACCACGCGTGTAATTAATAAACCACTAGGACCAAGTCTGCAATTTTTACAAACCACAGGGACCAACCAAGCATTTAACTCTAATTTAAATTTAAATTATTAAAATTCATTATTCCTGTAAAATTTTATAAGTTAGAAAGGGGTAGATGAGTCAATTTCAACGTATAGTTTTAAGTTACTTGTCATGATGTATTTATTGTAAACAAGAAAGGGCATAAAGTTGTTGCCAGGAGATATCTTATTAGGCTAATGGGTGTTGTCATGATCCTCATGACCACTATGACCCTCTATATAGGCGTCATATCATCTAGCTCTGATCCACTATCTAAAACCACTACCTTAAGGGTGTGGTCATGACCCAAACCACTATCCACTTTATTATTTTAATTTATTTTTAAAGTGTCAAAATCTAGGAAAATGGAAAAGGTGGCCCATGGTAATCGTGGTTCAATCCACACCAACCACCATGAATCATCGAAGGGGGTGGTGTAGCCTTTCATTCATGTTCCTATGTGACAAATCATATTCCAACCATGACCCCCACACCCTTTAGGCTGGAGGGTGTGGTATAAAGCCCTCAGTGGGCTTTATCACGCCACCTCGGCGCCACGTCATGTCCACGTCATACAGGGGGCTTTAAAGACCCTTCCTTTAACTTGCAGAGAGTGTGGTATAAAGCCCCTTTTTTACACTATAGCGCCCCCTTTTGACCAACACCTTCATCATTCAAATCAATTGCCCCTCGTTAACGTGCTGGCGAGCTTACGATGGCGCCCCCCTTTCACTGCCGCGGTGTGGCCGATGTGTTGGGATTGAACCCTATCAGAGGAACAGATAATTAAAGCCAAAACTGGATCAGAGCAGTGGATCAAGAATAAGCAGACGATTACAGATTAGTTCATGCAAATCTCTCCCCTTGAAAGTGGTTTCATATCTGCTGACCTCCTATCTGCTGATCTTACTAAGTGCTGACCTACAACTGCTTCTTTGCATCTACTGACCAATGTCAAAGACTGATGGAAGACCAAAGCTCTGCTGACTCAATCTACTGCCTTGAGTCAAGTACTGCTGATCCGGACAAGCACTGCTGGGTTCACAGCAGTGGAAGGATGCAGCAGCTGTTTAAGTGTCTTTTATGTAATGAATTGTAATAGCAGTAGTTAGTACATCAGTGTTTGTATAGATCAGAGGTTAGAGTTTGTTAGGAGGTTAGATGTCACTTTCATGGTGACGTCAGCTAAGATGCTCAGTGGTTTGCAAGTGCCTATAAATAGTTCAGTACTTTGTACTGTTCTATTAGCTCTTTCACCACATCGTCTTCTTTGCACGAACAAACTACTGAGCTCTGGCTGAGGGGGAGTTTTCATTCTTACATCAATCATTGTAATCGTTGTTGAAACAAATTCAATCATTCGGTTCATTGTGTAAAGATGTTTGATTAAAAGTATTACTCCTGTTTGATTGTATGCAAAGTTTGTTTTCATCTTAATTCCGCTGCACAACTCTTTCATTTCCATCTTAATTTCAAACGAAAATACAATAAAAAAGAAACTCAGATCCAACAATTGGTATCAGAGCTTGGACAGTCAAATTTGATTTAACAATCATTTTGACGTAAATAGTTCAGCTCATAACAGTTGATACTGATCGTTTGTTCGTCCGTTGAAAAACAGAGCAAGGATTAATCACCATTAAAGTTGATTTCTCAGTGTCTGTAAAACAACAAGAATGACGTCACAATCTCAGGATGATAAAAGCAACATCGGCTCGCTTTTTAAACCACCTATGCTAAAAAGAAATGAGTACAACATCTGGCAGAGGAGGATGGGTCACATCCTCGCTCAACAAAGCACAGGTTGTTGGAGGTCTGTCATTTATGGTCCCCATGTTCCTTCAGTGCCAAGCGCTGAAGATGCTAAAAAGTTCGTTCCAAAACTAATTGAAAATTATACCGAAACCGACTTTCAAAAGATCGAACTAGATGCTAAAGCTTTTAGCATCATAGCATCAGCGCTGCCCAATGAGATATATGCTGGACTGTTACACTGTAACAGTGCCAAAGAGTTATGGGAGGCACTTAAGGAACAGTTTGGTGGAACTGAAGAAGTCATAGAAAGCAATAGGGAAATCCTGAACCAACAGTATGAAACATTTTGCTACGTTAAAGGTGAATCACTAACGCAACAATTTGAGCGTTTTAGTTGTCTCATCAGTGAACTGAGGCTTGTTAACACCACTTTTACAAACTCAACTCAAAATAGCAGGTTCCTCAGGTCACTGCCAGAAAAATGGGACACTATAGCTTTTGTCACCCGAAATTCATCTGAATTCAAGGATCTGACCTTGACCCAACTCCATGGTCGACTCCTGACCTACGAAAGGGAGTTGAACCAGAAAAGGAGGTTACAAGAGTCAGGAAAAGCTACCGATGATTACACTTTCGGTAATACTGCTCTTCTGGGTCAAGAAGAATCTGGGAGCAGTGGTAAGGATCAGGGTTATGATCACTTCATTGACATAACTGCTGGTGCAAATTTTAACAACCCTGATCCTTACTCTGCAAGTTATGCATTCACTGCTAACGAAAACCAGATGTCAGACAATTTAAGCTTTGAACTCAATGATTTACAACATTTTGATCCCACTGATTTAGAGGAAATGGACATCCTGCACCAACTGGCTTTGCTAAGTGTTAGAACTAGCAAGTTCTACAAAAGAACAGGGAGAAAATTCCCAGGTTTGCATGGGAATCTAAGGGTTGAGTTGGATAAATCGAAAATCAAGTGCTATAAGTGTAATAGGTTGGGACATTTCGCTAGGGAATGTAGGAGTCAAACCGCTGGTCCCATAATTACTCATCCTAGCTCAAATCCTCGACCTCAAAACCAAAACACTGTGCACTATGCCCAATATGCCCCAGCAGCACAAGTGAACACTGCTCACTATGCTGCTGCCCCTGTGCCAGTACATTATGTCCAAACTACTGTTCCACAAATCCAATATGTTCAAACCCCTGCTCCACAGGTACAAGTGCAATCTGCTGCACCTCAAAGCACTGCTCCAGCAGCAGCACAACCAGATCAACAAAGTTTTTTCACTCAAGGGTTTGTTGACTGGAGTAGTATGCCTGATGATCTTAGTGATGAAAATTTTGCACTCTATGCTTCTAATGATTCTTCACATGATGAGTTTTGTTTGATGGCACTAGAGTCAATACAGGAGGGGGTTGAAGCTGAGGAGGAACAGCAGTGCTTTGAAACAGTGGAAGAGGTGATTGAAGCAGTGGTTACTGCAGTGGCTGATGAAATACTGTTGGGAGAAAGTTCAGGTACCCTGATTGAACCAATGACAGATCCATGGTCCATAGAGGACAAAGAAGAAAAGGCTGGTGAAAAGAAGGTAAAAGCTGATGATGATAAAGATCATCAATGTGATTGTGCAATGATGGCAGCTGCCAAGGTATCTCCTCAAGTTCTTGAAAAACTGTGTTCTGACAATTACATAATTGCTTTTGCTAACATCAAAGAGGTGAATGAAAACCTTCGGGATAAAATCTTGTCTGATGAGGTCAAATTTGAAAGGTCTTTAAAAGAACTTAAAAACAAATTGACTGAAAAGGAAAAAGAAATCAGCTGTCTAAAAGAAGAGCAAAGCATCACCAAAACCCAACTTCAAACTATGGTAGAAAAATACCAAAGTTGCAAAAAGGAGTTGGAATCCACCCAGATTACTTGTGAAAGATGGGTGGAATCCTGCAGAGGATATGAGGTGATGCTTGCTAAACAGATTGAAAGTAATGTGAAGTTTGGGGTTGGGTATAGAAAATATGATGATGAACACATTGCTTGTGAAAAATCTGTTCAAAACACTGATGTAACCACTGAGTTCATCCCCACAAACAAGAATGGCCAAGAAGTGAAAATCACTGACAAACTTGGTAACAAAATCACACTTGGCAGAACAAGGAGTTCCTCAACTTTTGAAGAACTTGAAAAATATCAGTTTAAACCTACCTGGTCTGACGAGTGTGATATTCTTGAAAATTTCAAGCCAATGGACTTTACATCAACTGATGGTGTTAAAGCTCCAAAAGCTAAAGTCATACCTCTCAAGGACATCCCAGCAGTGGTTAAAACCTCTGCTGCAAAGGAGTCTGAAAAGAGAAAGAAGAAAGAAAAAATTGACAACTTGTTTTGTGAATTCTGTGAAAAAAGGAATCATCTAACAAAAGACTGTTTCCACTTGAAAGCTTATGATTTAAACAAAACAAGTATCATTGTTTCAACAGAAAGCTGCATTGTCTGTGGTAAAACAAACCACAAAACTCAAGCATGTGTGTACCTCAAAAACTTTGATGTGAAAAAGAACGAGTACATGGCTAAAACATCCTTGAGTCCATCATCATCATCCTCATCATCTGTCAAGTTCATCAAGAAACAACCACTGTTTGTGCCAGTTCAAACGGTTGTTACAAAACAGCTGAACCAAACATCTGTCAAAAGAGATGTTCAGGTTACTGATGCACCCCCTGCCAATCAGTTCAGAAAAGGCAGAGAAAAACAGTCTTACCAAAGGATTCCACACGTTTATGAGGCCTACAAAAGGCCCTCTAAACCCAAAGTGAACAGGCATCCTTTTGGCTATCAGCAGATGATTGGTCAGGACCCACAACAGTGGTTAAAGAAGAACTGTCCTAAAATAGTTCAAACCGTTGACCTAACAACTGTCCATCATTTTGCATCCATCCCAGACACTGTTGAGACCCCATCCAAAGCCTTGTTGGCTTTGGAGACCTTAATGAACTAATCCTTTTACTTCATGTGCAGGGAGCTTCTGCATGCTTTGATAGTCTGTGGTATGTAGATAGTGGAGGCTCCAGGCACATGACAGGATGTAAAGCCCTCCTCAAAGACTTTAAAATCCATGGAGGGGGTGATATATCCTTTGGGAATAATAGTAAAGGAAAAGTTCTGGGGTCGGGTACAGTGGAGTCTGGAAAAGTAAAATTTGAAAATGTCAATCTAATAGACAATCTAAAATTCAACCTTCTGAGTGTGTCCCAAATGAGTGACAAGGGTTTTGGGTCATTCTTCACAAAAGATTGTTGTAGGATTGTTGGACCAGAAATGGTCAAAAAGATTGAAGCAATAATCAAAACTGGTCAAACTAAACTTGTTGCTCAAAGAAGTGGCAATGTTTATGTTGTTGACATGTCAAAAGAGTGTCCCAGAGCTGATGCCTGTCTGTTCTCAGCTGCCTCTAACAAAGAGACAGAACTTTGGCACAGAAGGCTGGGACACACAAATCTTAAGACAATCACAGAAATTTCAAAAATTGGTTTGGTGAGAGGCCTACCACAAAAATTGTTTTCATGTCCTGAACATTGCATTTCCTGTTTAAAAGGAAAACAGCATAAAAGTTCTTACAAGTCCATTGAAGAGTCCAAAACAACCCAGTGTTTGCAAATGCTACACATGGATTTGTTTGGCCCAGTTCAAGTCATGAGCCTCAAAAAGAAAAGATATTGTTTGGTTATTGTTGATGACTTTTCTAGGTTCACATGGACTTTCTTTTTGCACTCAAAAGATGAAACTGCGGGCATTTTGGAAGACTTTGTAACACAGGTTGAAAAGCAATTTGACCTTCCAGTGAAAAGCTTCAGGAGTGACAATGGCACAGAATTCAAAAATAGGGAGTTGGATGCCTTCTGTGTGAAGAAAGGGATTGTAAGGCAGTACAGCATCCCAAGAACACCAGAGCAGAATGGGGTAGTGGAAAGGAAGAATAGAACTCTGATTGAGGCTGCCAGAACCATGCTTGCAGATTCAGGTTTGCCATTAACTTTCTGGGCAGAGGCAGTAAACACTGCTTGCTATGTTCAGAACAGAGTTTTGATAAACCCCAGGCACAAAAAGACTGCCTATGAAATTCTGTATAAAATTAAACCACTGATCTCATATTTCAAAGTGTTTGGCTACCCATGCTTTATTTTGAACTTAAAAGATTCCATTTCAAAATTTGCAGCCAAAATTGATTGTGGTTATCATCTGGGATACTCAACCACTGCCAAGGCCTACAAAGTGTTCAATACACGGACCAAGGCAGTGGAGGAGACTTTGAATGTTAAGTTCAATGAACTCTCATCAATGAAAATCCCAGCAAACCTTGCAGATCTGTTTGATCTTGAAAAATTCACTTTTGAAAATACTGCTGTCAAGACTAACAGTGCAGGTCCATCAGAGGATACAACACCAGACTATGGGTATGAAATCATCATCCCTCAAAGGTCTGCCACAAAGGGAAAAGCACCAGCTGTTCAAAACAGTTGTCAAAGCTCAACCACTGCTACCTCAACAGTTGTTGACCAA
Source organism: Helianthus tuberosus (assembly GCA_030545235.1). NCBI lineage: Eukaryota > Viridiplantae > Streptophyta > Magnoliopsida > Asterales > Asteraceae > Helianthus > Helianthus tuberosus. Next base: position 18,192 of record JARYGA010004784.1, on the reverse strand, counting down.
AGTAGCCCATCAACCACTGCTTCCACATCCTCAAACACTGCTGACAAAAGTCCTCAAACAGTGGATAAAAGTCAGCAGTTGTCCACTTCATTACCTCCTATACCACCACCTTTTGAAGCCACTGCTGGATCATCAAAGTCCCCAGCAGTGGTTAGCTCAGATGATACACATTTGCAGCCTTCACCAACAAATGCCATCATACCATACCAAGGAGATTTAATCTTCTTGGGATCTCATCCACCTGATCAAATCATTGGCAACATAAATGAAGGGGTGCTCACAAGAAGCCAAACCCAAAACATTTGTCTTTTTGCTGGTTTTCTATCACTCCATCAGCCAGTCAAGTACCAAGTGGCACTGAAAGACAATAGCTGGGTAGAAGCCATGCAAGAGGAGCTCCAACAGTTTAAAAGACAACAAGTATGGGAGCTTGTACCACTGCCAGAAGAGGTTAGTCCCATTGGCACAAAGTGGGTCTTCAAGAACAAAACTGATGAAAGGGGTATTGTTGTCAAGAATAAAGCCAGGCTTGTGGTTCAAGGTTACAGACAGGAAGAGGGGATTGATTATGATGAAACATTTACCCCTGTTGCAAGATTGGAAGCCATTAGACTGTTCCTGGCCTTTGCTGTCAACCACAATATGAAGGTGTTTCAAATGGATATCAAAAGTGCTTTCCTCTATGGTACAATTCAAGAAGAGGTGTATGTTTGTCAACCTCCAGGTTTTGAGGATCCATTTTATCCAGATCATGTCTACAGGCTAAACAAAGCCTTGTATGGCCTGAAACAAGCACCAAGGGCCTGGTATGAAACTCTTTCCAGCTTCCTACTCTCAAATGGTTTCAAAAGAGGTACCATTGATAAAACACTGTTTTTAAAATGGAGAGGGAAGGATTTAATGATTGTCCAGATTTATGTGGATGACATTATTTTTGGAAGCACATGTAATTCAATGTGTGAAGAGTTTAGAGAACTCATGACAGCTGAGTTTGAAATGAGTGCAATGGGTGAGCTGCAATGCTTTCTTGGTCTCCAAGTACAGCAACTACAAAATGGAACTTTCATTCATCAAAGCAAATATGCTAAAGAACTTTTAACCAAATTTGATATGAATGATTGTAAACCATGCAGCACACCCATGGCAACAAACAAGCTGGTCATGTCTGATGAAAAGGATGAGTTGATTGACCAAACACTTTATAGAAGCATGATTGGGTCTTTATTGTACCTAACTGCATCTAGACCAGACATCATGTTTGCAACATGTGTCTGTGCAAGAAGTCAATCAGCTCCCAGAAAATCAAATCTCATTGCTGTAAAAAGGATCTTCAGATACATAAAAGGTGCTCCCACACTTGGTATCTGGTATCCAGCTAATGGGAACATCAAGCTTTCAGGTTTCTCAGACAGTGACTTTGCTGGATGTCACACCACAAGGAAGTCCACATCAGGAGGGTGCCAGTTTCTAGGTGATTGCTTAGTTTCATGGCAAAGCAAAAAGCAAGCAGCTGTTTCAACATCCACTACTGAAGCTGAATACATTGTTGCTGCAAGCTGTACAGCCCAACTCCTGTGGCTTCAAAATCAGTTACTGGATTTTGGTATCACTGCCTTAAAGACACCACTCATGTTGGACAGTCAGGCAGCAGAAAATATCATCAAAAATCCAGTTTCCCACTCAACCACCAAACACATTGACATCAGACATCACTTTGTGAGGGATTGCTATGAAAAAGGTTTGATTTCTCTGCATCATGTCCCAACTAAAGACCAGCTGGCTGATGTGCTCACAAAAGCACTTGATACAGCCACTTTTGAAAGTTTGGTCTCTAGGATTGGGATGCTGAACATGGAATAACAAGCAACATCTTGTTTTTCTATGAATAAAAGCAACAAAATGTTTTCAGAAAATCAAAATTCCATCCTTAAAAATAGCTAAAAATGAAAATTTTCATTAAAATCCTTAAAAGTCTGCCATTAACCACTGATTGTTCAAAAGTCTGCTTCTTTCAAAAATCTGTCCACTGCTGAAAGTCAACCCCTGCTCTCTCATTACTTTGATAAACTATGTTGTTCAAATGCAGTGTCTTATCCACTGATATGCTATCCACTGATAGTGAAAATCATCCACTACTTTCATACCACTGCCTTCATCTGTCCTTATCACACAAGTACTGTCCTTCACTTTCAACAGGGGTTGTCACGTGGGCAGTACATATTAGTCAGACTTTTTGTAACGGCTGCCACCTCAGCATTCACTTTCTTCCCTATAAAATCCCCCACTCACCACCAAAACAGGGTTTTACTGTCGAATTGAATTCTTAAAAATTCTCTTCTCAAAACAGTTTTTCATCTCATCTTCCACAAATTTCTTCGATCAATCATCCTCAAAATGACTAAATCAAAGAAATCTGCAAAACCCTCATCCAAATCTTCATTGAAAACAGCCTCTCAAAAGGCAATCTCCACTGAAATTCCACACAAACCATCTCATAATCTTCTTGGTCTTCTTACAAAACCCAGTTCCACAAAGGAGTTCGATTCCATCATTGATATCATCACCGCCTCAAAATGCACCAATTTACTTGGCAACCCAAAGGGAGTTTTGGAAGAATGCAATCCTTAAAACACAAGGAGAAGCTGTAATATCCATTAACTCTACTTTAAAGGGAAAAGAAGTCAAGATTACACCACAAACAATTTCAGAGGTCTTTAAACTCGACGATCAAGAAGGTAAAATTACTTTCCCTAAAAACGAGTTAAAAAATGATTTTCTGGAAAAGGGGTACAATGCAGAGGTCAAAAAGGACACCTTAGAAAAAGGTTACTTTCCTCCTGCACCAAGATTTTTATTTCACACCCTCTTAAAATGTGTTTCAAACAAAACCACTTCTTTCAATGAGATACCATTAAAAATTCAAAAACTGGGATTTGCAATTCTTCAAGATGAAAATTTTAACTATTCCCAGGAAATTTTTAATGATTTGGTTAAAAATGTTGAAACAAAGGCATTCCTACTTTTTCCAAGATTTTTAAGTTACTATTTTGAAATGAAACTTGGAAAGAAGGATGCTGCTGCAATAAAACAAGGTGATTTCATTCAAACAAATTGCTTAACTGCTGAAACTTTTACAAGGATGTCTACACCTTGCAAAACACAAGCAGAGGTGCCTGAGCAGATTTTAGCAGTTACAACTGCTCCTCAGGTATCTGCTGCTGAGCCCACTGCTCAAGGTGATCAAAGCAGCAGCACAACTACTTTGAAACCCACACCTATTATCTCCAAAAAGCCAAAAAGAAAAACTCAAAACCCCACAAAACCCATAAAAAGGCAACTCTGGAGGATGAGATACCAGAGCTCCTGCCTGTGACAACACAAATGTCACAAGAAACCACTGCTGCTACTTCCTCACAGCAGTTGGTACAAATATCTCAACCCATAACCACAACTCCTCCTGCTTCTTCACAAAAAGAACAGGTTGTACAAATAGGGTCTCCACATCATGATGCTCTGGAAACACTCGTTTCTATCATCCACAGCTCAATACCCGGGGCAACTCCACTTTCTACACCATCCTTCTCAACCACAATTCCCTCACCAATAAAACCACTGTTGGATGCAATTGATTTGAACCAGGCATTAACCAGTCCTTCTCAATCACCTACTAATGAGAATATACCTCAACAACTGACTGGGTCTGATGTATCAATCTTTGCTAACCCACCAACACAACCTGAGGAGGTTACACCCCTTGAGTTACAAGTAACTCTTGGTGGTAATCCAAGTGAAGCAGCCACTACAAGTGTTACACCCACTGGGTTATATTTGGACAGTGGTTACATAAATAAGACTTCCTTGGAGGCAATTCCTTTTATAGCACCTCTGCCAACCACCAGTGGATTTCTTTATCCTACTGGCAACATCAAAAGGTTGTCAAGTGTTGAAGGAAGAAGACCCCAGTACCAAGAAAAAGGGGCATCAGTGGTTAATGTTTGGAGTATACTCCCTATATCTGCCACTGATAAAACCACTGCTAGTGGGAAATCAGATGATCCCATTAACTTGGGTGATGGTTTAAAGTAACAGAAATTGACGGATCGCATTGAAAAACTTGATAACTCTGTTGCAGAACTCAAAGATATGCTACAACAGGTGTTACAAGTTCAGAAGGTACAATCAGCTGTTGTTCCACCTCAAGCACCTGCTCCACAAAGGGCACCTGCTACAAATGAGCTCTGGAAGTTATTTCAATCTTTTCTCCAACAACAAGCACAATTAGCAGATCAGCAACATGAAAACCATGTACAACAGCTGAGAAATGCAATGGAGTCAAGGTTCAAGAACACTAAGGCTGACTTAAAGGCTCTCAAAACTCAAATCTTGCACACCACTGGCACTGCTCTTCCACAAGTACGCTACATTTATCAACTCCCAGAAGATAATGCCAAAAAGGGGGAGAAAATGAAGGAGTGGAAACAGAAGGGTATAGAGGATGGTCTTTATCTTGAACCAGAAAATTCAAACATGACCAAAAAGATCCCTTTGCCAGATGGTAGTAAGAAAATTGATGTGACAATAAATGCACTAGTAGAAGCAGTTGCAAGTGTAAAAAGGGATAGAGAGGCCAAAAGGAAAGCCAGGGTGGAGAGAATGGATCATCCAGATCAGGGTACTTCTGGGTCAAAGGATCATGAAAATCCTGTTGAGGAAAAGAAGAAGCCTACTAGAAAAGTGAGGCAACCCAAATCCATTCCAACCAGACGTTCAAAGTCTGCTAAAAAACCACCATACGAAACAGCTGATGCAACAGGAGTTACAAAAACTACTGCTTGCCAAACAGTTGTTCCATCAACACACACCACTTCAACACACACAACATCCACTGCTTTACCATCATCACCACCAAAAACAACACCTGCTGACATACAGCAGAAGACAGCAGATGTTATAACATCTGTTGTAATGACAACAGTGGTTGAAACACCAGTTGTTTCAACAGCTGTTAGTCAATCACAATCCACTGCCACTACATCTACCACCACTGTTCCATCCAAACCATCATCAGTCCCTCCTACAAAAAGGAGAAGGCTAATTTTAAAAGATGATGACACATCTCCATCACCAACATCTTCAAAATCCCTGTCAACTGTCACTATTCCAAAACCCATACCTCTCTCTTCAGCTCAAATTATAAAATCACTACCTCCTGCTGGTGTCTCATTTCCTCTGGAACTCATTGCAGTCAGAGAAGAAATCAAATCCTTTTATTATGAAGATGACCCAGCCAAAAGGAGTTTGCCATCAATTGCAAATTATCCCAGGCCTAACAACATTGAAGAATACTTGAAGCTCAAAGCCAAACAAGCAGAGGATATTGCAATAAAAAACAGAAAAGGGAAATCTGATAGAGAATTTCAACAAAACTATCAGTTTTTACTCTCACAGGTCAATGCTATGGAGCGTTTTGCTAAAAATGTATGTCAGAAAATTTCAGAAAGGGTAGATGAGTCCTTAAGAAAAGACTACATTGAAAACATCATGACCTACAAGAAATACAAGGGGGAGAAACACATGTACAAGAACTGGACCATTCCTGAGCTTGAAAAAGAAGCAGCCAGGATTCAAGACATGATCAAAAATAAGGTCAAGCAGACTTCTCCTGAAAAATTCAAACAATTTGAAGCTGAGAAGATGTTAGAGCTGAGGAGAATGAAAGAGGAGCTGATTATAGCTGATTATGGGTCAAAGAACTCTGTGACAAAGTGGGGAGAAGATAGAGTCAGGGCAACCTATAAAAGATTAGAGGAACTTAGAAAGAAAGATCCAAGAGTTCCACAAAAGCCTGACTATTCCAAAGCAGCGGTTTCAAAAAGACCACCAAAGCTGCAAGTCAAAAGAACCACTGCTCCAGCTGGTGCTGCCATCTACAAAAGAAGGAGCAAAAACCAGTTTAGCATGGAAACAATTCAAGATCTTTTAGCCGGAGATGCCATTGTAAAAGCTGGCACGGAAGTAATGATAAAAGAAGATCTTGAATTGGAACAATCTGCAAATGCTGCTCAGCCAGCTATGAACAGGCCAGCCTCACCAAATACTTCTGCAAATAAACATCTCCCAAGAAACCCACCAGGCTCAAAAATACAAAAGTGGGAAACTGACAAACAGACCTGCGTATTGACTTTGCTCAGGTCTGGTGGAGTAGTGGAGAAAATATCAAGGGAACAAGCTCTTGGCCTGAGTCTTGAAGATTTGCAGGATCTCCTTGATCTTCCACTTAGCAGGGATGATGAAGATACAGATGCCCTAGACTTTGAATTACAATTTAAAGGTCAGATAAGGGAGCTGTTGATGAGGCAATAAAGATTTCCACAAATAATGAAGAGTTTTGGCATTATCTGTTCCAGGGGGAGATTGTTGGGATTGAACCCTATCAGAGGAACAGATAATTAAAGCCAAAACTGGATCAGAGCAGTGGATCAAGAATAAGCAGACGATTACAGATTAGTTCATGCAAATCTCTCCCCTTGAAAGTGGTTTCATATCTGCTGACCTCCTATCTGCTGATCTTACTAAGTGCTGACCTACAACTGCTACTTTGCATCTACTGACCAATGTCAAAGACTGATGGAAGACCAAAACTCTGCTGACTCAATCTACTGCCTTGAGTCAAGTACTGCTGATTCGGACAAGCACTGCTGGGTTCACAGCAGTGGAAGGATGCAGCAGCTGTTTAAGTGTCTTTTATGTAATGAATTGTAATAGCAGTAGTTAGTACATTAGTGTTTGTATAGATCAGAGGTTAGAGTTTGTTAGGAGGTTAGATGTCACTTTCATGGTGACGTCAGCTAAGATGCTCAGTGGTTTGCAAGTGCCTATAAATAGTTCAGTACTTTGTACTGTTCTATTAGCTCTTTCACCACATCGTCTTCTTTGCACGAACAAACTACTGAGCTCTGGCTGAGGGGGAGTTTGCATTCTTACATCAATCATTGTAATCGTTGTTGAAACAAATTCAATCATTCGGTTCATTGTGTAAAGATGTTTGATTAAAAGTATTACTCCTGTTTGATTGTATGCAAAGTTTGTTTTCATCTTAATTCCGCTGCACAACTCTTTCATTTTCATCTTAATTTCAAACGAAAATACAATCAAAAAGAAACTCAGATCCAACACGATGTCGCCCCGGGGCGATATGGAAGATGAGATGGCGGGGTGACGTTAAGCCACACCCACCAGCCTTAGCCTTACGATCTTATATGGAACCATTCACCTAAAGCCACATGTCACGCGTTTAGCAACGTTAAGTGGATAGATGCACAACGACCCGCAACGATAAAATATAAACTTAATACAATTAAAGAAAAAAAAAGGTTTCCTGCAAGTGTCAAAAGTCATGATGCACCATAGGCTTGTGCTACTCGGTTGTGCAAAAGTGTCATATACTCATCGTACGTGTGAAAAGAGACCAAAGACACTTTCACCTTCTTAAGGCTACTTATCATTACTATCTACATAAAGAATATGCATTAAAATTTCATGATGTACATGTACTTGTCCTAGCACTAGGTTACTAATACACTTATGTACATGTATTACACATACATTACAGAGAATGGTAACAAGGTTACTTATTTTTCTATCGTACTCTTACTTTGATCGTCCGTATGAACCTATTTTTTCTTTAATTTTTTTAGTAACAAAATGTAAATATGTTATGTTTGTAAAAAAACTATATGTATACCAGCACTCCATGTCTAGCAATTATCTCCATGAAATATATGTATGTCATTTTATCAGTCGAATAAGTCTCACAATCGGAACAAAGTGAACACCCTTCATTATAGGATCAAAAGAACCCAAGTTACATCATGATTCTTTGTGTCGTATCCATAGTTATGTGCTCCCATTTTCACGTCAAAATTTTCAAAGGTGGAGCTTTCCCTATGGTTATTAAAATTTAACCTACAAGAATGTTAGCCTGCTAGGCATTTTGCAATATATTTTGCAATATATTTTGCCATCTCTATCTTCATACCTTGCCATAGATAATCAATCTATTTGAGGTCTTAAAATTGCACCAGAACATGGGCGCAACTTAAGTAGGGCGGGAGGGGGCGGCTGACCCCTCGAACTTTTCGCTCAGTAGTGGAGAGTATATAGTTTTCATATATAATTTTTTTGGTATATACGTTTTCGACCCGCGATTTTATAGAAATTTTTAGGTCCGATGACTTCTGCCCATAGTCGGAAATCTCAAGTTTCGCCACTGCACTAGAATGAATGAAAATAAGAACCATAGCAAGTAATTAGTAATAACTGCTTGACTTCGCATGAATGTTACCCAAACTCTTCCACAATATTTTTTACCCCTTTGGAATCTTCAACTAGGTCGTGTACTCGCTAAATTATCCTTTCTTTCTTATACGGGTCAAGTTATTCTACAAAGGCTTCTAATTGTAAGAAGTGTAAGAAGGATTTATAGAGTGACAAGTGTCCAATAACCTAAAACTAAACCCACTACATCACCACCAAAAACCTAAACACCCACCTCCACCCCACCACCACCACCACCCAAAAACCTAACCCCCCCCCCCCCCCCCCGCGCAAAAAAAACAAAAAAAAACTATACCTCACCAAAAAAACCCCAAAAAAAACCTAACCCCCCACCCCCCGCAAAAAAAAAAAAACATACCTCACCAAAAAAACCTACCCCCCCCCCCCCTCCCCAAAAAAAAAAACCTAACCCCCACCCCCCCAAAAACCTTAAAAAATATATAAAAAAAACTAAACACCCACCACCACCCAAAAACCTAAACCCCCACCCCCTCGGCAAAAAAAATTTTTTTTTTTTTTTTTGGGTGGGTGATGTGGGGGTGGGGGGTGTTTTGGTGGTGGTGGATGTTTAAGTTTTTTTTTTTTTTAGTGGGTTTTTTTGTGTAGTGGGTTTTTTTAGGTTATTGGACACTTGTCACTCTATAAATCCTTCTTACACTTCTTACAATTAGAATCCTTTGTATTTGATCCTAATCCATTGTTATACAATACAATTTAGACGTAAGAACCAACTTCATTCCCTTAAATTTAATGCAGTAATGTTTTGTCACTCTAGCTCAAAGTATGTGGACAACAAAATTTTCCTTTCCCATGTGATCGATATAATATCTCACTCTTGGCTTGTCATAAATTCTAACCATTTCCTTCTTTGTCTCATATCATGATTATTTCTATGAAAGAAGTACTTGATACTTTTATGATATGTGTAAATAGTACATTTAACCCATAGAGATATTGTCTCCTATCTTTAATGCAAATACCATTGTGGCTAGTTCCAAATACTAGGGCCCGATAATTAGCTTTGTGACCCTTAAGTTGTCACGAAGCATATGGTATAACTTTTCATCTTTGCATAAGAATACATCTCAAACCAAGGTAGGAGGCAATGGCATTACAATATATCGACGTATCATAAATATGCAAAACTAAAACAAGAGCTAGACTTGGTCTATATGGATTTGAACAAATTCCTCTAATATTCACATTGTGACCTTAAAATTGGACTTCATGAAGTTAACATTCACGCTTTGAAAACTTCACATATCTCCTTTATTTTGTGTAAACCTTGTGCCTATATATATATATATAGGGTATGGTTCGGCTACAAAGTCCATTTTTCCTACAAAGTGTACAAAGTTATCAAACACCACAATTTCAGCCATAAAACACACTTAAAACCCACAAATAATAGAGTGAAGATTACTAAAACACAATATCCAAACCCTATTAATCCATAGAAACTTCAAACACACCATCATAGAACTATGAATATAAAACACAACATGATAATCAAAATAAAACACACTAATGTTAGTCATTCGATAATTAAAGCTTTATCATCCAAAACACAACACAAAACCCACAAGTATGACGTTTTAGTAATCTTCACTTTGTTATTTGTGGGTTTTGAGTGTGTTCTATGGCTAAAATTGTGGTGTTTTATGACTTTGTACACTTTGTAGGAAAAATGGACTTTGTAGCCAACTCCCACCCTATATATATATATAGGTACGGGATCAGGAGAAAACGTCCCAAAGTGTGAGAACGCATACTGGGCCAACACGTGGCACGGGATATGATCAGGGTCTGAGGGGTTTTTTGTCTTTTCAAGATTCTTCTTTTTTCCCGATTTCGTGTGTGACATGCTGTTTCATTTTGGCGTCCAAGATAATTTGGGCGTTAACTAGAATCATTAATTACTTGGCGTTTTATTGTTTTTCACCGATTTCGTCTCGTTGAAATTTTTTTGTGTCACATAGTTAATTTTTTGGCGTTATGGCGTTTTCCATGTCATTTTTTTTTACGTTCGGGGCGTTTGTTAAGAATTGATTACCATAGATTAATATTTTATAAGATTACAATAATACGAAATCAAAATAAACTAATAGCCTTCTGTGGATGGGATTACATCAGAGATGTACCCATAGCTTTGTTTATCACTTTCTTCAGATTCATCATCATCAAATTTTAGATTGGGGTATAGCGCCATCAGCTCGTCTCTTTGCTACAGCCTATTCTTGAATATCATTGCAACCCTGGATTTCGCATCGTTCGAAGGTGCTAAATCACAGAGTTGTTCAAGGAGAAATAACCTCCCTGTCTTCAACATTTCCTCCATTGACAATGAATATCGCACTCCGTGTTGATAAGTCACTTCAACCGTTCCTGCTTCTTCATGCATCACCCAACTGCTAAGTGTTGGTAGAGAAGTATCCTTAATATCATCATCATCATCATCTTCTGCCGGAAATTTTCTCTTCATTCTTCTTATTACAGTTCGAGTTCTTTCACAATCGTTGGCCATTGGAACCCCAAGGGCCAGAATATCCCTCTAAACCCCTTCATCCATACCAAGTATGGCTTTGATTGTCCTTACCTTCATCCTTCTCCTATCAGAGAACTTTAGGATGAATCGTCTCTCCGACCTTTCAAACCTCCATCCAATAATCTTAGCCATTTTTTTAAGTTTTTGGCGTTTTGGACAATATGTGTCGTTTTAGACAATGTTTTGGCGTATTTGAGTTTGTGTTCTCATGGTCTACTTTTATAATGACTTTTTTTTCTTGCGCAGTGACAGGTAGTTATGGCGTTTTGAAAAAGATAAATAAATTCAATTCCCAAGTATTTGGCTTTCAATATAATAAATGTTAGTAATTATGTTTCCGTCGTTTCATTTTACTGCTTGCGGTTACTGTGTTTTATGGTGTAACATGTCCCATCTTGACGGCTGTAATTATGGCGTTTTGTTTTCCAATGGCATTTGGATAAAGATGGCACTTTTTGTTTTATTCTCTTTGCACATTGTTTTAACTTTTTTTAGATTTATTATAATAGTACTTGTTCAAAGTAATTTTATTATAGTTCGGTAGTTTTTTGGGCGTTTTATGGCATGATGGCGTTTCACAAGCATTTACCCCTTTGGCTTTTTATTATATTTTTCATTATAGGATTAATGTATTGTTGTTCTTAGCTGAAAATTACATAACAAACAAAAGAAAAAGAAAATTAAAAAAACAATTAGAAGCAATTTATGATCTAAATCTTCAGTGTCATTAGTCTCTTTCTTCTTTTGAAACTACAAGAACTGTCACAAATAAATAGTGTTTTGGGTTTGGCGTGGTTTTTTTTTTCTTATTCGTGTGTTGAAGTGGGTTTGTGGATGTTGGAGACATATATCGACTCCGTGTGGGTGGATGCTATCTGCCCGTTATCTTCATTATAATCATCAAGACCAAAGTAGCATTTACACTGGGTTAGGTTTCTTCTCCTCATCCAAACCTTCTTCAAGAACAAAGAAGACAAAATGACATATGGGTGTCATTAGTCCCTTTTTCTTGGAATTTGTCCATCTCATGCAGCAAAAATCTTACTCTCCTCACCTAACAAACCATTCAGCGAAACTCCATGCAGAACATTACTGAGTATCAAAGAAAAGATGTTTGCCATCGCTGATTTCTCTCAACTTTTGGCGTTTTACAGTGAGTTGTATTTTAGGAACCATTGTGTTTTTTGTGTGATAAACGGAAGGTGGTGAGACGTTTCTATTTATAGGATTTTTTTGGCGCGTAGTTTAGGCGGGATAGTAGTTTTAACAATAAATGCAATTAACATTTATCCGAATGTAAGGCTTGACGTTTATATATTATGACGTTTTACATTTTATGGCGTTTTTGTAGCCTAAGGGCTTAAATAAAAACACAGAAAAAACTACGCAGTGATAAAATTGGCGTTTTGTATTTACTTGGCGTTTTATATTTCAATAGCGTTTTATGTGAGAATGGGTGTTTTACCTTTTTTACCCTTAATGAAGCGCGTCTACGTAATAAAATTTATGTTATTTACGAAAACGCCACCGCGCCAATCTAATCCATAGATTGTTTTGATCGGACGATCCATAACCGTTCTCACACTTTCCCTCGTTTCCTATATATATATATATGAAAAGTGTATCGTACAATTGGCCCTAACGTACATTACGTACGCGAGTATAAATTACACGTTATAAAAAAAGTGTGTTCATGAATCTGGGAAATCGCATGGGGGGATGAAATCGCATGTTGTGTTTTATGGGGTGAAATCGCATGGGGTGAAATTGCATGGGAGATAAAGATCTGTCGGTTGGGGTTATCGCGTATGCAATATACGATAAGCCATTTTGTACATTAATTGGCCTATATATATATATACACACACACACACACTAGTGCTAATACTCGCAAATTTCGCTGGTTGGACAAAATAATATGTTTTCGGGGTATTGACAAAGAACATTATACGTTTATGATAATCATAACGAAATTATCTGAAGGAAATTATTATGGAACTCTCAGGTTCATAAAGTAAATAAACAACCAACGTACTATTGATATAAATAAAACAAAAAGATAAATAAATGATGAAATTATGTTTCTGTAGTTCGAACTATCAATAGAAAGCTTATCAATCTAATACTTCTGCAATTTGGACCAATAATTTAAATAATTTCTCACCTCCCTTATAGAAAGCCTACCAATCTAATACTTCTATTAAAGTGGCATCAGCTCGAATGTGACTTAGTAGTTTTTGAACAAAAAGATTACTCCTTTACACCAATAATTTAAATAATTTCTCACCTCACTTATAAGAGGCATGTGACTCTACCAAATAGGTTAACCCCACATTGGCATTTCCTAATACATAATATGTATTTTAGCTCTATATCTATATCATTGTTTCACCAAATATTATCTTAAGAACTTGGTTACTTATCACATTAATCCAAATTCCGTCACATACTAAGTTTTTCACCAAATTACACATGAAGCTAATTATGTAACTTAAGCTAGTATTCAAAACTTTTGCATTTAAATGTGCATTTCGTTGTGAAAATCCCATTTGATATGTTATTCTTATTAAAAACCTCTGGGTACTCACCTTTGTTTTGCCATAGTCAAGTTCTTCTGTAACATATGCCAAACTTTTACACTTATTAAGTAAATTTGCAAATAAAAATCTCCTGAAATGATCAAATTGTCAATTCATAATCATAACAAGTTGATCACTTTTGACAACTTATATCATTTTGTGCGGGTTTACAACTCACTTCAGCATTCTAGGTTTTCAACAAGGATGACAAACTTGTACCTATTTCATAAAAATGTGATTTATCGTCTTTAATGATAAGTCAATGCTTAAAACCTTTAGAATGTATGGGATGCATTAATTCCCAATTTAGTTCATTGATTGGTCAAATCTCATTTAGGTTAGTTTGGACAAAAATCACTAAATTCTTCAGCTTTTCATATTTCACCGTCATACTTGAATTAACCTTCTAATGCACTTTTTATAGTGTTATTTTTTTTTAAATGAAAATTAACTAACTACAACATATACAACGGATAATTACACCAATCTCTCCATACAATGCTTTTATGTTTGGACCTACATTTTAGCCAGAAAAAAGCCAAAGATCTAGCCTCCCCAAAGATAACATCACTATCTCCTCTTCCTTAGAGAAAACCAAATCGTTCCTAGCTTTCCAGATAGCCCAGCAAGTCACAATCACAAGCCCACGGACAATCTCCTTAGCATCTTTGTCCCCTCCAATTCCATTGTGAACTTCAAGGAGATCCTTAAACGGAAAAGCGAAGATAGAGGGAAGTTTAGCCCACTCACTAAGCTTGTTCCAAACCCTCATCGAAAAATTGCATGCCGTAAAAAAATGATCGACCGTTTCGAATCCTTCTCCACAAAGAGCACAAAAACCCGACTCAACCTGGATATTCCTCTTTTCAAGCGCCTGTCTAGTCGGAATACGATCTAGAGTCACCCTCCACATAAAAATCTTACATTTTGACGGGACCCAAGAACACCCTTTAAACGAGAACCTAACCTCCTCGTTTAGAACAACAGTTGACAAAGATTTGAACGAGGTCGTAGAAAACTTACCGGAAGCATCAGGCGACCAGAGCCACCTATCCTTCTCCACTGAAACTGTGATACCATTCAGCGTAGCCACATAGTCATCCAACTCCGACATCTCGCTCGGGGAAACCGGAGCTCTCGACCATCTCCACTTCCGAGTTAAAACTTCCCCCAACGTCAGGATACGATCCTTAACCCAACAATCTTTGACTTTTTCTAACGCAAAAAGACTCGGCCATTTCAACATTAGAGGGGTGTCTCCCATCCAAGAATCTATCTAAAAGCGTATGCTGTCTCCATTTCCCAAAACACCTTTGATAAAATTGTGAAGTCTTTTCCCTTTTATAAGCAGTTTTGCCTCCATCCTCATTATAATATTCCAAACACCCGAAACCGACGGGTTAGACGGTAAAGACGACCATTTTATAGTGTTATTATTCAAAAAAAAAAAATTCGACAAAATGCACTTTACATCAATATCGCAGGTAAGCGAGCAACAAGCTGCGCCGCTACCCCTTTCTGGATAGCAAACCCTAGCCTATTAAAAACAAACCCATGCCCCCCTGTTGATGAGCCACTGCTGTGGACAACCTATTGGACCCTAGTCAGCAAACGGATAGCTTCTGGAGCCAGGGATCCAAAGGTGTCGAAGGCGAATGGGACAAATGCATGTTGGTTATCAGCACATGCTTTAGCGTGTTTGTCCACCTTTTTAGATTCTGCTTTCTTTACCGCTTGTCCTGCTACAAACCCACTTTCCCTTAACCCAGCTAAGGGAGAGACTCCTGTGAGATCTACACAAGCATGTTTCCCTCCCGCCCAGCCAAAGACGAGCAGGTCCGCTGGTCTTAATGTAGATCTCCCTTCCATGGGGTTTGTAAATCTAACTTGAGGTCATTGTTAATCAATTTCTAACAATTTATTAATTTACACCTTTTCTCTTCCTCACTAAAACATTATTTAATTTTCTTTCATCTTATTGATACACCTTTTACATTCTGTGCCTCTATTTCTCTTATTTTTCTCTTTATCTTTCTTTACATTTTTTCTTAGCATGTTGTACTACAAAACTCATAAATATTTACAAACTTTACTCATGAATATATACAAACTTCATTAACAAAATAGTTCTATTTGTCTTTTTGTTTTTATTTCACAATGTTTATTTTTATTGATACACCAACATGAATTTTTAAAAGGTTTTGTTCTTTCTATAAGGTTCCAAATATTATCAATGGCCTTGTCATAACGTACAGGTTTGCGACAGTTTCGTTTTTTATATGCAGTTTCAAATAAAGTTACGTATGTTATCAACGACCTTTTCAACATACGAGTTTGCTAAAACGTTTGATGTTATTCGTGTCATTGTTTTACTTCCTGGCACAACACGGGGGTCTCAAATGGTAGTTTAATATTACAAAATTTTCTTTCTTAATAGTTTCGTTTTCTTCTTTTCTAAATTTTTCAAAGTATAAAAACTTTAAATTGAATAAGATATAGAGGTGCTTTTACCCCTTTTATAAATGTTGCCGTCATTGCTACTAAATCCTTTGGTACATCATTAGCAATTTTGGTTAGGGGTGCAAACGAGCCGAACTGAGCCCGAGCTCGACCAGGCTCGAGCTCGAGCTCGTTTAACATATGAAAGCTCGAGCTCGGCTCGAAGGTAATTTTTCAAGCTCGAGCTCGGCTCGGGCTGGACTCGTTTAGTATTTATTAATTAATTTATATTAATTAGTATTATTATTATTATACATATAATTAAGTTATTTTTTTATATTTATATAAATGGTAATTATTATTATATAAATATATGTTTAATATATTAATAAAAATATATAAACAGAAAACTCGTTTACGCTCGCGAGCCGGCTCGAGCTCGATAAGCGAAGCTCGGGCTCGTTTACTAAACGAGCTTGTTTTTTAGGCTCGGGCTCGTTCTCGTTCGAGCTTTTTTTCGAGCCGAGCTCGAGTAGCTCGGCTCGTTTGCACCCCTAATTTTGGTAAGGAAGAATCTTTAATTAATAAGATAATAGTAAATAAGAAGTTTTATTTAATTCCTAACTAGGTTAGAACCCTGTATATTACACGGGTTGAATAAATGTGATTTTATATATTAAATAATAAAAAGTTATATATTTATGAAACTCGTATATTGTACGGGTTAAATAAATGTGATTTTATATATCAAATAATAAAAAAAGTTATATCTTTAAAAACCATGTGTATTACACAGATTAAATAATGTAATTTTATATACTAAATACTAAAAACGTCGTATATTTAAAAACCACGTGTATAATCGGGTTGAATAAATCTACCAAATGATAAAAAAAAATTACATCCTTAAAACCCCCGTATATTACACGTGTTGAATAGATCTAAAAAAGAGTTGTATCTTTAAATACCATGTGTATTACACAGATTAAATAAATGTAATTTTGTATATTAAATACTAAAAACGTCATATCTTTAAAAACCCGTGTATATTAGGGTTGAAAAATCTACCAAATAATAACAAAACTGTATCCTTAAAAACCCCGTGTACTACACGTGTTGAATAAATCTAATTTTACATAGCAAATGATAAAAAAAGTTATATCTTTAAAAACTTCGTGTATTACACGGGTTATATAAATGTAACTTTGTATAGTAAATAATAAAAAAAGTTAAATTTTTAAAAACTCCGCGTTTTACACGAGTTGAATAAATATAATTTTGTATACCAAATAATAAAAAAAGTTATATTTTTAATAAATTATGATAACATTTAATATTAATTTATTATTTATATATTTAACATAAGATAGGTAGGAAAGAGAGGTATTTGTTTTAAAAATATATTAAATTAACAATTTAGATTTGAGGATAATATTTTATTAAAGTATGATAAGATTTAATATTAATTAATTTATTATTTATTTAGTTAATATAAGATAAGTATATATTTAAGGATACTTCAATGAATAACGAATAACATGTGTCCAAAAGTTAGTTTCTTTTATTACAGTGGATAGATAATTTGAAAGAGATTTTTATTTATCACTTCAAATTTTAAAGTCTAAAAAGGTGTCTTCTAGTGATGAAAGTATTGAACCCAAAGTCTTATCGTGATAGTCATAAATGTGTGTTAGGTCTAGTTACAATTTCATAGATAAGATGACAATATTTAAAGGCAATGTAAATCTTCTTTTGTATACTGTCTATGAATGTACTCCCATGGCTTTGGTTTTCATAACTTCAATGGAAAAATATGTTATTGTCCCTTTCTCATCGATTTTCTGAATTAAAATAAAGATTTAGACCATGAGTCGTCACTATTGAATTTAATATATTCGTGGTCCATTAATTTGTACACTGTTTTTTTTTTTTTTTTTTTTTTTTTTTTTGCATATTTTTCATGTCCTTTTGGTATGATTAGTCCACAACTTCGAAGCGTGAAACATTCTTCAAATTTCCAAACATTCTTGAGTTTATGGATCATCATAAAATAACATTTTTTAGTGTTTAATAGTAAATAAAGATAATCTTCATCTAACATTTACTAGCTCTTAATCTTTTATAAACAGCACTTTGTACTTAAACGAGTTGACGTCACTTCACGCGTTGTGACGGGATGTTATTTGAAAAGTCATTAGCATAAAATGTGAGTATTCTTTTGTATAAGCAAAGCATTTATCCGTAGCATACATCCTTAGACTACATCAACATACACAATATTAGGCAGAATAC
>JARYGA010004783.1:0-50000 GCA_030545235.1 Helianthus tuberosus | reverse complement strand
TTTTCATTCCTATCCACCAGAAGTTCTTCCTTAAATCTTGGTACATCTTATTGCTTCCTGGGTGCATAGTGTACCTAGATTTATGAGCTTCTTCTAAAATCTTAGGTCTTAAGTCTCCCTGCTTAGGTACCCAAATTCTACTTTTGTGGAATCTCCAAATTCCATCTGCTCCTTGTTCTAATTCCTTGATCCGTCCTTTCATTCCTTCAGCATCATCCTTGATTGCTGTGGTTTGAACATTCTTCAATTGTTCCATTAAATCTATTTGTAGATTTAATCTGAGAGCACGAACCCTTCGTTGTTTCTCATAATACTTACGACTTAAGGCATCTGCAACTACATTCGCCTTTCCTTCGTGATACTGAATATCACAGTCATAGTCACTTAAGATTTCCATCCATCTCCTTTGCCTCATGTTTAACTCTTTTTGCCCAAATATGTATCTTAAACTTTTGTGGTCTGTGTAGACAGTAAATTTACTTCCGTAAAGATAATGTCTCCAAATCTTAAGGGCAAAAATTACGGCTCCTAACTCTAAATCATGAGTCGTATAGTTCTCTTCGTGCTTTTTCAGCTGCCTTGATGCATACGCAATTACCTTCTTGCGTTGCATAAGCACACATCCATATCCTAATTTTGAAGCATCACAATATACTTCAAAATTTTCAGTTCCTTCTGGTAAGGCTAAGATTGGTGCATGGGTTAGTTTCTGCTTCAGGATTCTAAAAGCTTCTTCCTGTTTGGGTCCCCATTCAAACTTAGTGGCTTTACAGGTTAACTTAGTTAATGGTACAGCTATCTTGGAAAAATCCTTAATAAACCGTCTATAATACCCAGCTAAACCTATAAAACTTCTAATTTCCATTGCTGTTTGTGGAACCTTCCATTTGGTAATTGCCTCTATCTTAGCAGGATCTACATGAATACCTTCATGATTCACCATGTGTCCTAAGAATTGCACTTCCTTTAGCCAAAATTCACATTTCGAGAATTTAGCGTACAACTTTTCTTTTCTTAACAAAGTTAAGAGTGCATGAAGATGTTCACAATGCTCTGTCTGACTTTTGGAATAAATAAGTATATCGTCTATGAAAACAATTACAAATTTATCCAAATACGGTTTACAGATTCTATTCATCATGTCCATAAATGCTGCAGGCGCATTTGTTAATCCGAAGGGCATGACTGTAAACTCGTAATGACCATACCTAGTTCTGAAAGCAGTCTTAGGTATGTCTTCTTCTTGTACCTTTAATTGATGATATCCAGAGCGTAAATCTATCTTAGAAAAATATCTAGCCCCCTGAAGTTGATCAAAAAGATCATCAATCCTAGGTAATGGATATCGATTTTTAATTGTAACCTTATTCAATTCTCTATAATCGATACACATTCTCATTGAACCATCCTTTTTCTTCACAAACAACACCGGCGCTCCCCAAGGGGATGAGCTAGGTTGTATGAACCCTTTACTTAGTAATTCATCTAATTGCTTTTTCAGTTCTAACATTTCTGTAGGTGCTAACCGATAAGGTGCTTTGGCTATCGGTGTAGTTCCTGGAATTAAATGAATCCTAAATTCTACTTCCCTATCTGGAGGTAATCCTGGTAAATCTTCTGGAAATACATCAGGATATGCTGAGACTACTGGTATTTCCTTAAGATCTTTTCCCTTAGTGCTAATGATTACCGAAATCATATACACTATTCCTTGTTTTCGTTCATAATTAGCAACTTTCATTACTGATATGAACTTCATGGGCTTACGTGGTTTATCTCCTGTAATCCTAATCACTTCTCCGGTAGGTGATTGAATTTCTATGGAATTCTGATCACAAAGGATTCTAGCATGGTTGGCTACTAACCAATCCATTCCTAAGACAACATCAAATTCAGCCAAATTCATCGGCAATAGTTTTGCAGAGAATTTATGTCCTAAAAGTTCTATGTTTCCTTCTTGCAAAACTTTATCTATTTTAACTGAATTTCCGTCTGCTGTTTCAACTGTAAAAATCTGCCTAATATTGGTTAAAGGTAAACTAAGAGCTTGGCAGAATGAAGTATTTATAAAACTTTGGTTTGCACCAGAGTCAAATAATACTTTTGCATATACGTTGTGAACTAAGAACGTACCCGCTATCACATCTGGAATAAGTTCTGCTTCTTGAGTGGTCAGCTGAAATGCCCTGGCATTCTTCTTAGTAGTTCCTTCGGTCGTCTTGGGTTTGTTATCTATTGGTTTGACCAATTTAGGACATTCTGTTTTATAATGCCCCGCTTCTCCACAATTAAAACAGATTACTGTTTTCTTTTTGCAGTTCTCTTCACGATGTCCTACAGTTTTGCAAAAATTGCAAGTGATATCGCATCTTCCATAATGCTTCTTTTTGCATTTCCTGCAGAATGACGGAGCTGGAGATTGCCCTGATCCTTTTCTCTTGAAACTGTTATTATTACCCACACGAAATCCTTGGGTAATTTTCTGAGCTAGTGCCTTCTTCCTATCTTCATCTCTTGTGCGTACCAATTCATCGGTCAGAGTGTTAGCTAATTCTACCGCATCATCAATAGTGCGAGGTCTCGCAGCTTTAACAATATTGCGGATTTCGCTAATTAGCCCCCAAATATAGCGAGAAATAAGTACCGGTTCTGGCGAAGCCAGTGTTGGTACAACTCTTGCATATTCAAAGAATGTCGAGGTATAACCGCGACAATCCACACTCATCATCCGATGATTTAGAAACTTATTCGCCATCTGTTCTTTCTCATACTCAGGACAGAATTTTCTTTCCACCAAACCCTTAAATTCTTCCCAAGTCATAGCATAAGCTATTATTCTTCCTTTTGATTGTAACACAGTGTTCCACCACTCGAGTGCTCCTTCTTTGAACAGATTAGATGAATACATGACCTGATCATCTTTACCACATTTACTTATTGCAATGACTGCTTCGGTTTTCTCTAACCAACGCAGTGATGCAGTTGCTCCTTCATTGCCTGCAAATTCAGTAGGTTTACAAGCAAGGAATTCTTTGAAAGTGCAACCAGGCGTTGCAGTTTTCATTTTCTTGGGTAATGGAGCTTGATGTGGTTCCTTATTATGGTTATTGCCTCCATTTACACTATTACTGAAGTTATCTTCAGTAATTTGTTTACTAGGAACAATCTGTTGCGGTTCGATCGGATTCTTTATAGCAGCAACGAATGCTGGAATAGCATTGGCTATCCCTTGAGCAACAATGTTTTCGATATCTTGCCGAGTCATATATTGATCTCTTGAATGTTGTTCAGAATGATTAACTTCATTAATAGGTTCATTATCACTGTTTGCCATCTGATAATGTATATATATAAATTTTATTAGTAACTGATAAATAATAATTATATACAAACAATCAGAAAATTATATATAATACAGATATAGTCAAAACAATCGATTTCTCGATTTCATTTATATATCTATCATAGTATGCATCATTACTCACAGATATCATACAGAGTTTTATTGGTTATTTACAGACTAACTTTATTATTACTATTATACAACTACCATTTTATCTCTCGTCACTTGCTGTTCTAAAAACGCATTTCCCTCTCGTCGTACTTCCAAGCAATCTGTCCCCCTATTTCCCTGATTCTAGTTCCAGCATCGAACAACTCTTCGCCAAAGTGGCGAAGTTCAGCCATGTTTTCATTACTCATGGGTGGATTAGGTAATGGTTCTGGATCGAATTTTGGAAGAAAAGAGTAAGGATCGTTGACAATATTTTGAAATTGCCAATCGTTCGTCCACCATTCGTCCATTCCTATGGGTTGGGAGTGGACTATTGGATCTGGAATTGCTGGTTCCCAATTCATAGGGAGTTGGTTTCCAAGAGGATAATTAAAAATATTATTATTATTATTATTATTGACAGGCTGAATGGTTTCACAGCTTGCCAATAGGAAATCTATCTCATCTTGAAAAGTCCTTTCCTGGGTTGGATTGGAACTCTCTCCGATTTCTCTCTGAGCTGGTATAGACCCTTGCCCAACTTTCATTACTACTTCTTTAGTAATTTCCTCCATCTGTATTTCTATCTCCTTATCCTCCTCTTTGTCTCCAGTTTCCATTTCTTGTTGTTTAGAACTCTCTCCGGTTATAATTTCTTTTCCCTTTTTCAAAGGATTGTTTATTTTGGGCAGTTTTTTAGCTGGCTTCTTCTTACGTATTTTCCTCCATCCTACATAAGTTCTTTTCTTTTGTTTTGGCTTGTTCAAAGGTGGAACCTTGAATTCTACTGGTTGTTCAACATCGGGGTAGTAGCTAGTATATTCTTTGGAAGCTTCGATAGTTACGGGATAAAGATTAAGGTTCTGAAAAGCTTCGGATATCCCACTCATGCTGATGTAGCATATATGCAAAATGCATAAAATACTAAGTTAAAATTTACAAATAACTTTGTACTTTATTACATACTGTGTACTAGTTGATTACAAAGATAACTGAAAAACACACTTAGGTTTCAAATTTTATTTATCACACAGAGTTTCTAGATTGTGAGGGTAGGGTGCTAAACTTTAAAGATTTATATTTTCTGCTACTGTGGCTAGCATATATAAATTTGCCCATTTCTCATCTAGTTTATCTTCCCAAGGTGATTTATCAATTAATTCCTGAGTTTCCCGTTTAATCCTCTTTTCTCGGATTTTCTCTTTACTTTTCTTAATAATCATTTCCCTCCTTCGAGGAGAAAGTGATTCCTCGTATTGTGCCTTTCGCACGAATATTCCTTCTTCAGGAATTTCAGCCTGATTCGAGGATTTGGTTCGGGATGAACTTCCCTTTTCATTAGATGATCTATCTAATTTAAGATAGATGCTTGACAGCTTTTTCTTACCCATACTGTAACTAACAAATAATCAAATAATCAGTTAATAATACAAATAATCACATAATAGTAGTTAGGAAAAATTAAGTATTTCTAAATACTTAATTAGCTTAACCCAGTGGCTCTGATACCACCTTTTTCTGTCACGACCCCCGACCCGGTTTGACCCGTTTCAGGAGCCGCGGAACAGAAATACTGCGGTATTGATTTAATTGAGTTTAACAGCGGAAACAGGATCGTTTAAAGCTAAAATTTTTCCCCGATTATTTTATTTCACAATTCAGGATAAAACCCCGATAATTTACAATAGTACGATATTTCTAGGAAATCGTTATGTTACAAAATTTATTTCTTTATTTTATAATGAGCCACTATTTTAAACTTGAAATGCTCCCCAGCACTTTTCCTGAATTACAACAGATCACCTGAAACATGTTTGAAAAAGGTTTTGTCAGCGGGAAATACTGAGTGAATCATTCTATTTACTAAAATGACACATTTGTTATAATTTACAGTATTAAGAGCGATTACAATGTTTCTATTATCAAACCAACTACCCACGGTATTTGTCACTCGACCGAATCTGTGACTATGGTCATATCCCCCATTGGCTGCCCCAATGGTGACGATTATCAAGTAATGTATACAAAACCCCACATACCGGCTGTAACTTGGTGATTACAAAGACTTAATCCCCGTAATTATAACTTTGAAAATAACATACTTTTATAAACAAATTTGATAAAAAGAGAGAATGACTCACATTGCTGATTTAATATGGTCAGAGTCTAATCTATGATTTAGCCTTGTTAACCTAATATAAATAACAATGCACACAAAACTGGGTTAGTAATCAATCCAGCAATTACGATAATTTACGAGATCAAATTCTCACAATGAATGACAAAATGCAATACTTCATCCATCGAATTTAACGATGATCCGTTGAATTAACAACGAACGACAAAGTATAATACTTTATCCATCGAATTAACGATGATCCGTCAAATTAATGACGAACGATAAAGTATAACCCTAATGTGGGCGGCACTTAAACATTCATTGGATATATTGATCGTCGGATAAATGAATCGTAGCAGCGATTGTGCTAATACCCTGTTTTGTAGCAGAATTTCGATACCCGGGGGTTGAATTTTGGAATAGCAGTTCGTAATACAGTGTAATAGTGAGAATTATTTCGACGTAAAGTGTTCAGATTACGAATGCCAATGTCTGCTATTTATAGGTGAAATTTGGGAAGCCCTGCGCATCGTAGGCCAAACATACCATACGCATCGTATGGTCTCTTAAACTGGCTGCGCATCGTAGGCCAAACATACCATACGCATCGTAGGGGTAAAAAAATAGGCCTATAGACTAGCCACGACTGGGACTAGCTTTGCTGAGTTGCCACTTTAACATTTCAGTTATTTGACAACGTATTTTGAGGATAATTATCAACTAGGGTTTACCCCCCTTTAGTTTTAGGGGCCCTAATCCTGATTCTGAAAATTATGAAAATTTCAGGGTTTATTCAGAATCACTCGGGTGTCTCAATTAGGGTTTCCTTTTGGACTAATTAATTTAATAATTATGACTTTTGATGAGAGTTGTTACATTCTCCCCACCTTAAGAAAAATCTCGTCCTCGAGATTTACTGGAATAATTGAGGATACTTTTTCTTCATTTCTGATTCCAGCTCCCAAGTGTATTCAGGTCCTCTCCTTGAATCCCACTTTACTTTAACTAGCACTAATCGTTTGTGCTTGAGAAATTTCACTTTTCTGTCTTCTATCTGAAGAGGTTTCTCCACAAATTTTAACTTTTCGTTTACCTCTATGTCTTGAAGAGGTACTACCAGAGATTCGTCTGCTAGACATTTCTTGAGATTGGATACATGAAATACATCATGTATTCCAACTAGTTCTTCTGGTAGTTGTAAACGATAAGCTACTGGTCCTATACGTTGGATCACTGAAAATGGTCCTACGTACCTTGGACTTAACTTTCCTTTCTTACCGAATCTAACAACTCCTTTCCAAGGAGAAACTTTCAATAGTACTTTGTCTCCAACTTGGAATTCAAGTGGCTTGCTTCTATTGTCTGCATAACTCTTCTGGCGATCTCGAGCCGTTTTTAGCCTTTCCTTAATTTGAGTAATCTTATCAGTTGTTTCTTGCACTATTTCAGGTCCTGATAATTGACTTTCTCCGATTTCTGCCCAGCAAACTGGAGTTCTGCACTTTCTTCCATACAGTGCCTCGAATGGAGCAGTTTCAATGCTTGAATGATAACTATTGTTATAGGAGAATTCAATTAATGGTAAGTGATCATCCCAACTTCCACCAAAGTCTATCACACATGCTCGGAGCATGTCTTCTAGAGTTTGGATTGTCCTTTCACTTTGCCCATCTGTTTGTGGATGATATGCAGTGCTTAGGTTTAGTCGAGTTCCCATAGCTTGCTGGAAACTTTTCCAGAAATGGGAAGTAAAACGACTATCTCTATCCGAAACAATGGAGAGTGGAACTCCATGTAAGGATACAACTTCATCTACATACAATTTAGCCAGTCTTTCCATGCTAAAGGTTTCTTTCATAGGTAGAAAGTGAGCTGATTTGGTTAATCGATCCACAATTACCCAAATCGCATCATTACCTTTTCTGGTTTTGGGTAACTTAGTAACAAAATCCATTGTTATAAGTTCCCATTTCCATACTGGCATCTCTAACTGTTGTAGTAGTCCTGAAGGTTTCTGATGTTCTGCCTTAACTTGTGAACAAGTAAGACATTTAGAAACATAGCTGGCTATGTCCTTTTTCATTCCTATCCACCAGAAGTTCTTCCTTAAATCTTGGTACATCTTATTGCTTCCTGGGTGCATAGTGTACCTAGATTTATGAGCTTCTTCTAAAATCTTAGGTCTTAAGTCTCCCTGCTTAGGTACCCAAATTCTACTTTTGTGGAATCTCCAAATTCCATCTGCTCCTTGTTCTAATTCCTTGATCCGTCCTTTCATTCCTTCAGCATCATCCTTGATTGCTGTGGTTTGAACATTCTTCAATTGTTCCATTAAATCTATTTGTAGATTTAATCTGAGAGCACGAACCCTTCGTTGTTTCTCATAATACTTACGACTTAAGGCATCTGCAACTACATTCGCCTTTCCTTCGTGATACTGAATATCACAGTCATAGTCACTTAAGATTTCCATCCATCTCCTTTGCCTCATGTTTAACTCTTTTTGCCCAAATATGTATCTTAAACTTTTGTGGTCTGTGTAGACAGTAAATTTACTTCCGTAAAGATAATGTCTCCAAATCTTAAGGGCAAAAATTACGGCTCCTAACTCTAAATCATGAGTCGTATAGTTCTCTTCGTGCTTTTTCAGCTGCCTTGATGCATACGCAATTACCTTCTTGCGTTGCATAAGCACACATCCATATCCTAATTTTGAAGCATCACAATATACTTCAAAATTTTCAGTTCCTTCTGGTAAGGCTAAGATTGGTGCATGGGTTAGTTTCTGCTTCAGGATTCTAAAAGCTTCTTCCTGTTTGGGTCCCCATTCAAACTTAGTGGCTTTACAGGTTAACTTAGTTAATGGTACAGCTATCTTGGAAAAATCCTTAATAAACCGTCTATAATACCCAGCTAAACCTATAAAACTTCTAATTTCCATTGCTGTTTGTGGAACCTTCCATTTGGTAATTGCCTCTATCTTAGCAGGATCTACATGAATACCTTCATGATTCACCATGTGTCCTAAGAATTGCACTTCCTTTAGCCAAAATTCACATTTCGAGAATTTAGCGTACAACTTTTCTTTTCTTAACAAAGTTAAGAGTGCATGAAGATGTTCACAATGCTCTGTCTGACTTTTGGAATAAATAAGTATATCGTCTATGAAAACAATTACAAATTTATCCAAATACGGTTTACAGATTCTATTCATCATGTCCATAAATGCTGCAGGCGCATTTGTTAATCCGAAGGGCATGACTGTAAACTCGTAATGACCATACCTAGTTCTGAAAGCAGTCTTAGGTATGTCTTCTTCTTGTACCTTTAATTGATGATATCCAGAGCGTAAATCTATCTTAGAAAAATATCTAGCCCCCTGAAGTTGATCAAAAAGATCATCAATCCTAGGTAATGGATATCGATTTTTAATTGTAACCTTATTCAATTCTCTATAATCGATACACATTCTCATTGAACCATCCTTTTTCTTCACAAACAACACCGGCGCTCCCCAAGGGGATGAGCTAGGTTGTATGAACCCTTTACTTAGTAATTCATCTAATTGCTTTTTCAGTTCTAACATTTCTGTAGGTGCTAACCGATAAGGTGCTTTGGCTATCGGTGTAGTTCCTGGAATTAAATGAATCCTAAATTCTACTTCCCTATCTGGAGGTAATCCTGGTAAATCTTCTGGAAATACATCAGGATATGCTGAGACTACTGGTATTTCCTTAAGATCTTTTCCCTTAGTGCTAATGATTACCGAAATCATATACACTATTCCTTGTTTTCGTTCATAATTAGCAACTTTCATTACTGATATGAACTTCATGGGCTTACGTGGTTTATCTCCTGTAATCCTAATCACTTCTCCGGTAGGTGATTGAATTTCTATGGAATTCTGATCACAAAGGATTCTAGCATGGTTGGCTACTAACCAATCCATTCCTAAGACAACATCAAATTCAGCCAAATTCATCGGCAATAGTTTTGCAGAGAATTTATGTCCTAAAAGTTCTATGTTTCCTTCTTGCAAAACTTTATCTATTTTAACTGAATTTCCGTCTGCTGTTTCAACTGTAAAAATCTGCCTAATATTGGTTAAAGGTAAACTAAGAGCTTGGCAGAATGAAGTATTTATAAAACTTTGGTTTGCACCAGAGTCAAATAATACTTTTGCATATACGTTGTGAACTAAGAACGTACCCGCTATCACATCTGGAATAAGTTCTGCTTCTTGAGTGGTCAGCTGAAATGCCCTGGCATTCTTCTTAGTAGTTCCTTCGGTCGTCTTGGGTTTGTTATCTATTGGTTTGACCAATTTAGGACATTCTGTTTTATAATGCCCCGCTTCTCCACAATTAAAACAGATTACTGTTTTCTTTTTGCAGTTCTCTTCACGATGTCCTACAGTTTTGCAAAAATTGCAAGTGATATCGCATCTTCCATAATGCTTCTTTTTGCATTTCCTGCAGAATGACGGAGCTGGAGATTGCCCTGATCCTTTTCTCTTGAAACTGTTATTATTACCCACACGAAATCCTTGGGTAATTTTCTGAGCTAGTGCCTTCTTCCTATCTTCATCTCTTGTGCGTACCAATTCATCGGTCAGAGTGTTAGCTAATTCTACCGCATCATCAATAGTGCGAGGTCTCGCAGCTTTAACAATATTGCGGATTTCGCTAATTAGCCCCCAAATATAGCGAGAAATAAGTACCGGTTCTGGCGAAGCCAGTGTTGGTACAACTCTTGCATATTCAAAGAATGTCGAGGTATAACCGCGACAATCCACACTCATCATCCGATGATTTAGAAACTTATTCGCCATCTGTTCTTTCTCATACTCAGGACAGAATTTTCTTTCCACCAAACCCTTAAATTCTTCCCAAGTCATAGCATAAGCTATTATTCTTCCTTTTGATTGTAACACAGTGTTCCACCACTCGAGTGCTCCTTCTTTGAACAGATTAGATGAATACATGACCTGATCATCTTTACCACATTTACTTATT
Source organism: Helianthus tuberosus (assembly GCA_030545235.1). Taxonomy (NCBI): domain Eukaryota; kingdom Viridiplantae; phylum Streptophyta; class Magnoliopsida; order Asterales; family Asteraceae; genus Helianthus; species Helianthus tuberosus. Next base: position 39,373 of record JARYGA010004783.1, on the reverse strand, counting down.
GCAATGACTGCTTCGGTTTTCTCTAACCAACGCAGTGATGCAGTTGCTCCTTCATTGCCTGCAAATTCAGTAGGTTTACAAGCAAGGAATTCTTTGAAAGTGCAACCAGGCGTTGCAGTTTTCATTTTCTTGGGTAATGGAGCTTGATGTGGTTCCTTATTATGGTTATTGCCTCCATTTACACTATTACTGAAGTTATCTTCAGTAATTTGTTTACTAGGAACAATCTGTTGCGGTTCGATCGGATTCTTTATAGCAGCAACGAATGCTGGAATAGCATTGGCTATCCCTTGAGCAACAATGTTTTCGATATCTTGCCGAGTCATATATTGATCTCTTGAATGTTGTTCAGAATGATTAACTTCATTAATAGATTCCAAATCTAAACACTTTTATTAGAAAAAAAATGTTCGGGTTTTTTTTCGGGTTTCGGGTTTTTCGGTTCGGGTTGTTCGGGTTTTTGGCGTGAAAAAAGTGACCCGATAACCGAACCATTTAAAGTTTGGGTTGGTCGGGTTCGGATTTCTTGGGTTCAGGTTTTTCAGGTATTCGCTAATTCGGGTTCGGGTGGCTTTGAATTCGAGTCGGGTTTCGGGTTTTGGATAAAAATGAACAGCCCTAGTGGTGCGGTGGTGGAATGTCTAGATGAGAAAGAGAGAGAGATAGGGAGGGGGAGGGGGAGAGGGAGAGTGTGTTTATGTGAGTGCAGATTTTTGTGTAAATATGATTCTTATACATATAAATATAATATATAATTGTTTTTGTATATAATATTAAAATCTTTATGCATTAAAGACTTGTTCTTTATACATGTGTATTAAAAAGTTGTACTCTATGTGTAAATGACTAAAATGCCCTCGTAGTTAACAGACTTGGTGGATGATTTTAAAAATTGGACTCAAAACGTTATTGAAAAAGTGTTTAGTGACTCAGGGTGTTAAACTTTTTAATTTTAAACTTAAGTGGTTAAAACCACTAATATACAGAGACTCAAAAAGTAATTTACGCTACATTAAATGTTAAACTGATAACATATCCGACATGTATTCAATTGGAATAAACTTGAAGTAAAAAAGCAGAAAAACCATATTATCTAAGGGGCTGTTTGTTTACCTTTTAATGAGCCTCTTAATGGTTCAGACCTCTTACTGGTTCAGCACTTAATGGTTCAGACTGTTTGTTTCGTGAGCAGATGTCTGAATGGTTCTGACATTTGCCTCTGAATGGTTAAGTTTTATACAAAGTCTGAATGGTTAAGACCTCTAATCTGAATTGGTTCAGAAATTTGCCTCTGAGGGGTTAAGCATTATACTGGCTCTTAATAGTTCAGACCTTTTACTGGTTCAGCACTTAACCATTCAGAAGTTGTCGAATAACCCCTAAGTGTTAAATCTAGAGTTATGGGATATTTATTAATAACGAAGGGCCTTTGTGACACAGAGTGAAAACAAAATGTAGAGTAAGGGATAATTCTCAAAGGAAGTAGAAATGCTTTTTGAATGATTAAACCAATACAAAAGGTGTCCTTATTCTAAATTTGACAGACTTTTCAGATTTTTGAAATTAAAAATTAACTGGCATTTATGCAAATTAATACCGAAGATTAACGAAATTTGGGGATATTTTGATTGACGAAATTGGGGCATTTATCAAAGAAATTGTGTTTGATAGCTGGGTTAAAGCACCTATGGTGTTTTCTATATCATCCAACTCGTTGAGGCCTTTTCATTCCGTGGTCCTAGGCCCCATAACTCAAATCCTATCCCAAGTTATACACGTTTGAAGCTTGTGTCTTTTTAGCCCTATTTTTCTTGTTCAACTAGTTCATATAAAAGTCAGTCAAAGCCTTAGATCAACTTCTCATCACTTTGTTCTTATGGTACCAAGGTGTTGGATAAGGTTTTGCCTTTCCAAAAGTTACGGGTCTAATCCCCATATTAAACAAAATACATATGGCTTCATGGTTAACAAAATATATATCACATAGGGGGTGTTTATTTTTTGTGAGAAGTACTTCAGAACCTCTTAAGTCTTCCCCACGCAGACCACGCGCAGACGTTTGAATCTGCAGCTTGTTTGTTTTTTAGAAGAGGCTTCATTAAAAAACCTCTTCCCCATCTCTTCCCCATGCAGACCTGTCCTTATGTCTTCCAACCTATTCAAAACTCTTCTCCCTCTTCAAAACACCCATCTGGTCTCAAAACCCTAGCACCTCCACTTCTCCAGCCGACACCACCCCCTCCACCACCACCTCCTTCGCCGCCCACCCTTGCTCCGTCACCACCTCCACCTCCGACACCACCTGCTCCAGCCTTGCTCCACCTACACACCGCCACCACCTCCACCTCCGACACCACCTGCTCCAGCCCTGCTCCACATCCACTCCGCCACCACCTCCACCTCCGACACCCATCTCCTCCACCACCGTCCTCCACCTCTGCTCCAGCCGCCACCTTTACTCCGTCTGCCACCCCATCTCCTCCACCCACCGTCGACCCCTCCACCATCGATTTCAAGCACGATTCAAGCACCATCGATTTCAGGCATGTTTTAAGGCACGATTCAAGGCTGGATTTGGTTGTAGTGGGAGAGGATTAGGTTCTGAGTTGGGGTTTTGTGATGGGCTGTGGTGGAGATACGTTGGTGGGTTGGGTGGAGAAGTGGTTGTAGGAATTAGGGTTTTGGCAAGGAAGACAATGAAGACGTTTGCAGATGTTATATAATCGAGTAAATTACAAGTTTTGTCCTTTATGTTTATCCCAAATTTCAGGCGCTGTCCTTTACCTTTAAAATTGATGAGTTTTGTTCTTAACGTTTCAAAATCTTGCACGTTATGTCCTTTAAGGCAAACCCAGTTAGAATTTTTTGTTAAGTTATGTCATGAGCATTCCACACAAGGGTAAAACAGTCATTTCCCCTCCCCCACTTGTGTTTCCCCCTTTTAAAACCCTAATAACACCCCCTGTTCATCTCCCCAATTCATCTTCATATCATTCATTTTCATCAACTCATCGTCATCTTCTTCACCATCATACCCAAATTTATGTGATGGCCCCTGTCTATTCATAAGGGTTTCATACGAATTTTCCGTTGATTCAACCACTCCTTCAACGAAAACCAAATCCCCGATCCCATTCTCACTCTTCAAACACAATCCATAATTTGAAACCTAATTTGTCGTCGTTCATCCTCTTCAATCCACATCCGTTTAATAGCCATCGGTTTGATCATAAGATCAGGATGAATCGAACAACAATTATTTGATTTGAATTGGACATCATGGCAGATGAAACCGAATGGGGAGAAGATTTAGGAATCTGTGCGTATATGGTTAGGGTTTGTAAATTGAGAGTCTCGGTCTGGGATTAAATGGTTACTGAAGATAGAGAGCCAATTAAACAATTTCTCTCTCACACCTCATTCATCTTCATCAACTCATCATAAAAAACCCTTGCAGAATCGCCTGAGAAGTCACCGCCGAGTCCGATTCCGTTGTCATCTTCGCTGCTCTTCTTTGCACTCTCATCTGCATCGTCGGATTAATCGTCGTTGCTTGATGCTCGTGGCTTCGACACGGATCAATCGCCAGTTCTGCTAACAAAGGAATTAAGCGATTCTGAAATTCTCATACGATTCGGCTAAGGAAGATAAGCGCGATTGTGCGATTTGTTTGGGGGAGTATGCAGATAGAGATGAGATGTACATCAAACATTGAATTTAGCATCAAGTTTGACCTAATCTAGAGTTGAAATGGTGAAGAAGATGGTGAAGAAGATGATGATGAGTTGATGAAGATGAATTGGGGTTGGAGATGAACAGGTGGTGTTATTAGGGTTTTAAAAGGGGGAAACACACGTGGGGGAGAGGAAATGACTATTTTACCCTTGTGTGCAATGCACATGATATAACTTAACAGAAAATTTTAACTGGGTTTGCCTTAAAGGACATAACGTGCAGGATTTTGAAACGTTAAGGACAAAACTCATCAATTTTAAAGGTTAAGCACAGCGCCTGAAATTTGGGATAAACATAAAGGACAAAACTTGTAATTTACTCTATATAATCAAACACTCTTTTTATTACACTCTGCAGACATTTGATCCACATCTTCTCGTGCAGACGTTTGCAGATGTGGTCCGCAGACTGCAAATCTTTTGCATCTGAAAAAACAAACACCACCATAGTAGTAGGAATACACGCATGTGTCGAGGTTCTAAAAGAAGTTATTCTATACTCTCTCTAATGGGTTCTAAAAAAGTTATCTCTTAGTAGTAGCCTAGTAGGAATATATATATAGCTTTTAACGATGTGGTCATAGGTTTGAGCATTACGGATGGCGACATTGACGCTTCAAATTCTCCCTGCTACGAACTGAGCAGATTTAGTATCTCAGAATAATGAAGGTACCTGCAAATCCTACAAAACAACCGTCATTAGCCTCGCCACAGAGAGGAGGTCTGTCTGTAACCAACATCTGGCTTGAGAATAAGTGTTTGTAGGATTTGAATTAGTGAGAAAGAGAAATGGCGATTCGGTATGTGAGAGAACAGTTGAGTTCTCTGAATCGTGAGAGGGGTTTGATGTGGCGAAATGGTCCAAGTCGGAGCAGTCACTTTAAAGGCAGTTAATGATGTGAGGCCCTAGTTAGTTATAATTATAAAGAGATACGAGAGATGTTATGGGCGTAAGGTCAGACAAAGAATCGGATGATTTTTTTGACCTTAGGCAGTCTCTGGTTATTTCAACCTTTTAATTCCCTATGTTTTTTAGACATTAACAAAGCCCAAGGCTCCCCCTCTCGGTGTATCTACCGTTTGCATACCTCCTACCTTCCCCTTCCCCGTTCCGACCGCCGGAGGCTCAACGAAGAGGAAAAACCCGGTATAGTGTGCGAGGACGCCGTATCTTTCTGGCAGTCCTTTCTCCCTATATTGTGTTTCTGAATCTTCCATTCGCCCCGGGCTCGGGTGTTATCGCTAATTCTTTCGAGACGGATTCTGACGCCGGAAGCTTGACGAGGTGGACGACTTCAGGATAGTGCCTGAGGTTTAACTTGATTTACATATCGGTTGTGGATCTAACGTAACCTCATTCCCTATCTTGGACATCTAACGCCTTCATTCGCTTCCCGAGTTTTGAATTCGGGTTTTGCCTCTATGGCTGAAGACGGCCCTTGGTTAGACCCTCATCATCTGAGGAAGAAGAATAAACAACATAGTAAGGAAAATCAGGGTATGGTTAATATTACAAAGTTCTATGTGACGAATCTGCCGCCGGGTTGTACACCGTGGGAGGTTTCGGAGTTCGTCAAGGTCTTCGGAGATGTGGTCGGGGTTTACATTGCGAGAAAGAAAGACAAGGTCGGTAATAGATTCGGTTTTGTTAGTTTCAGGAATGTTCGAGATGTGAAGGAGATGGAGAGAGCCTTAAATGGCACGAAAATGGGAAATGCTAAGCTTAAGGCGAACGTGGCGAGATTCGCTACTGAAAATCAAAGTTTGTTCAGAAATTCAAAAGTGGAGAAGGGTCAGGATTTGGCTGGTAATCGGGGGGGGGGGGGGAACAAATTTAATTATCAATTCCCAAAGCATGCTCAGGTCAACAATGGGAAAAAGAAAATGTTCAGTGAATTATTCTCGTTCGGAGAAAGTTCTAAAGTCGGTGTGGCTGCTGCTCAGCACCAAGAAGATAAGGTGGTGGAAGTTCCGAATGAAACAGAGGCTTTTAAAGAGTTAAGTGAGAAAGCATTAGTGGGTAGATGTGTTGATCTTAGGACTCTCAATAATATTAACTCGCTTCTTGCTGAGACCGGCATGTCGGGTTTTAACATCAGCTACTTGGGGGGCCTTTTTCGTTTTGGTTAAATTATCCAGCGAGGAAGATTGTAAAAGTTTGATTGGTCTCATTGACAGTTGGAGGCTATGGTTCTCCTCTTTGGACTTTTAGATGGGGCAGTCACTGCCTTTCGAGAGGATAGCTTGGCTCAAAGTCCTCGGAGTTCCTATTCATCTAGCTGTGGATGAGGTTTACGACTCGATTGCCGGTCGTTTCGGTAAGGTTATCCATAGGATAGCTTGGCTCAAAGTTCTCAGAGTTCCTATTCATCTAGCTGTGGATGAGGTTTACGACTCGATTGCCGGTCGTTTCGGTAAGGTTATCCACGCGTCTCAAAGGTATTCGGATGATTGCGACTTGTCGGTTAATGTTATTGGGGTTCTGGTGGGGGATGGTAACAGGATAAATGATCATATTCTGCTCAAATGGAATGATAAAACGTTTAAAATCTGGGTGGAAGAAGAACTGGTGGAATGGATTCTGGACTGCCTTGAATCGGTTGAGTCGTCGGAAGAGGACGATATGTCTTATCAATTTCGGTGGGATGATGTTCCGTCGATTCAGAGGTCCGAGAAAGAGGAGGGAAATAATGTCGGTTCGGTTTTTGAGGAGAACGAGTCACACAATTTGCATGAGGAAGGGGAAGAGATGAGGATGCATGGGGAATACGTGGGGAACGAGTGTAATAATGTTGTCGGTGATATTGGATTGGAGGATCAATTGAGTAAGGAGGATGTTGAGGAGCAGGTGGGTGCCATAGTTGGGACCCAGGCTTTGGGGAATATAATTAATCATCATTTCGACAGCTCCATAGGAAACTGTAACGAGATTAACGGTACGCCGGAAGTGACCGTTTTAAATTCCTAGGTGGAAGATAGTCAGAATAGACCAGGTGGGCCAGGATTTATGGTGGGACAGGTTTCACCCAGGATAAATAAAACGTTCAATTTCAGTTCTGTTGAGAATAAGGATAGGCCCAAGAAAATTCTTAAAGTAAGGCCCAGAATTAAGGATGTCAACAGGCTTGGTTCTAAAAGCCCAAATTCAGGAAAAAAAAAAGGCCAAGGAAACGTTGCAGAGAAGATGGAGAATATACTTTTGACTTAAATATACGTGTACAGGAGAATCAACAGGAGCAAAATAGGATCAGTCAGAATATCTCTGTATTGGATGAGGATATGGCGATGCTTCAGAATCAGGAAAAAGGTAAAGGAGAAGTCACCCAAGGTCCGGCTCGGGATGGAAGCTCTGTAAAGGCTGTTGGGAGGCAAGACAACTCGGTGAATTTGGATAAAGACAACAACGAGGTTTAGGTCGAAAAAGAAATTAGGGCAACCATCGAGATGGGGAACATAGTTGGAGTAGATCTCTGCAACCACAGTGAGATCATCAGCGACGCAATTAAAGGTAAAGGTATTAATGCAGTTGATCAATGAATATTATGTCTTTCCATGTTAGAGGAATATCGGGGGAAGCGAAAGCTGCTTTGGTGAAGGATTTAAAAAAGGCCAACAATATTAGTATCATCGCTATGCAGGAAACTATGGTTTCGTCGGAGCCCAATTTGGTGCTCTCTAAATTTTGGGGGAATATGTATTTTGAGTCGGCCTCGGTTGCGTCGGTAGGTCTTTCAGGGTGGCTGGTTTGGATCTGGGACCCTAAGGTTTTCAAGGTGGTGTCGGTCAGTCAGAACAGGTTCTTTTTAATGTTAAAAGGGTCGATGGTGGGAAGTGGAGAGCAGATCAATCTGATCAATGTCTACGCTCCTCAAAACATCTCGGATAAGTTGCAGCTGTGGAATGAACTTTCGGGTGTCATTGATCCGTCTAGTGGTCAGTGGGTTGTTGTGGGAGATTTTAACGCGGTTCGGTCTCAAGAGGAAAGGATTCGCTCCAAGTATAAGCCGGTTTGCACTAACAATTTCAACAATTTTATTTATAACAATGGTGTCACGGCCCCAACCCCGGTTTGACCCGGTCAGGAGCCGCGGGACAGGAACCCATGGTATCTATGATGCGACAGCGGAAGATTTTAACAGGATTTTTTAAAACTCGAAAATGCCCGATTATTTTATTTCATAATTCGGGATAAAACCCCGTAATTTACAATAGAGGAATTTAACTAAGAAATTCCCTGATTTATTTAAAACATGTTTATTCATTTTAATTGAGCCACCTCTTCAAGCTTGTTAGTGCTCCGTAGCACGTTTTCCTTGATTTACAGCAGGTCGCCTGAAACATGTTTTAAAAATATTTTATCAGCGGGGAAATGTTGGCGAGTTATTCAAATTTGATAAAACGACACATAGTTATAAATTACAGCATAAGAGCGATTACAATGGCTTCTATCTTATTTTTTTTATCTGGTGCCTTGTCACCTAGTGACGATGGTCATATCACTATTGGGTCTTTCCCCAAGTAGTGACGGTTATCACTGTTAGGATTTATTAGCCTAACCCGTGAGAAATTAGTAATGTGCACAATACCCCACTAGCCAGTGATTCAAGATAACCACGACTTAATCCCTGTAATTATAACTTTTGAAAATGAAGTATTGTAAAATACTTTTGATAAAAGAGAATAACTCACATTGCAGATTTATACGGGCAGAGTTTAGCCTACTGTTTAGCCTTGTAACCTAATTTAAATAACATACACACGAACTAGGTCAGTAACTAATACACCATTTACGATAACTCACGAGATTAAACCCTCACAACAAATGACAAAGTGCAATGCTTAAACATCCATCGAATTCACGACGAATGACAAAGCATAACCCTAATGTGGGTAGCACTTAAACATCCATCGGATAGTTTCAATCGATCGGACATTGAATCGTAGCAGCGATCGAGTTATTACCCTGTTATTGTAGCAAAGGTTCGGGATTATACTATTTTTTAACAAAACAACGTATAAGTGAGTGTATGTAACGAAATTTAACATCGAAACATGCAAACTGATCAAGTCCCAAGCCACTGTATTTATAGCCCGAATTTGGACCTCCCGCGAGTCGCGAAGGGTTCCTCCACCCCTGTCGTGGGTCGCGAGGCATACCCCCTATCCTAGGGTAGCCTCGTGTTTTGGGTAGCCTTGGTGAGTCGACAGTTTTTCAATTTACGTGTTTTATAACCGTTTTCGAAGGATAAACATATTTAGGGAATACCCCCCTTGAGTTTTAGGGGCCCTGATCCTAATTTCAATTGTTCTGAAAATTTTAGGGGTCATGCAGTATTACTTGGGTGTCTTAATTAGGGTTTCCTATTGGACAAAATAAGATAAGAAATGGTAATTTTGATGAGAGTTGTTACATCCTCCCTACCTTATAAAAATCTCATCCTCGAGATTTACTAGAATAAGTGAGGACATTTTTGCTTCATTTCTGATTCCATCTCCCAAGTGTATTCTGGTCCTCTCTTTGAATCCCACTTGACTTTGACCAGCACTAGTCGTTTGTGTTTGAGAAACTTGACCTTTCTGTCTTCTATCCATAGTGGTTTCTCCACAAATTTTAGCTTTTCATTTACCTTTACATCTTGAAGAGGTACTACCAATGATTCGTCAGATAGACATTTCTTGAGGTTGGATACATGAAATACATCATGTACCCCAGCTAGTTCTTCTGGTAGTTGTAAGCGATAAGCAACTGGTCCTATACGTTGGATTACTGGAAATGGTCCTACGTATCTTGGACCCAGCTTTCCTTTCTTACCAAACCGAACTACTCATTTCCAAGGAAAAACTTTTAAGAGAACCTTGTCTCCGATTTGGAATTCGAGTGGCTTACGTCAACTATCGGCATAACTTTTCTGGCGATCTCGAGCCGTCTTTAGCCTTTCCTTGATTTGAGTGATCTTGTCGGTAGTTTCTTGCACAATCACCGGTCCTGATAATTGACTTTCTCCTATTTCTGCCCAACATACTGGAGTTCTACACTTTCGTCCGTATAGTGCTTCGAATGGGGCAACTTCTATGCTTGAATGATAACTATTGTTATAGGAGAATTCAATTAATGGTAAATGGTTGTCCCAGTTCCCACCAAAATCTATTACACATGCCCTGAGCATGTCTTGCAGGGTTTGGATCGTCCTTTCACTTTGTCCATCTGTTTGAGGATGGTATGCAGTGCTTAGATTTAGTCGGGTTCCCATTGCTTCCTGGAAACTTGTCCAGAAGTGGGAAGTGAAACGACTATCCCTATCCGATACAATGGAGAGTGGGACTCCATGTAAGGATACTACCTCATCTACGTACAACTTGGCTAACCTTTCCATGCTAAAGGTTTCTTTCATGGGTAGAAAATGAGCTGATTTGGTTAATCGATCCACAATTACCCAAATCGCATCATTACCCTTTCTGGTTTTGGGTAACTTAGTAACAAAATCCATTGTTATGAGTTCCCATTTCCATACAGGCATTTCTAATTGTTGTAGTAGACCTGAAGGTTTCTGGTGTTCTGCCTTAACTTGTGAACAAGTAAGACATTTAGAAACATATCTAGCTATGTCCTTTTTCATTCCTATCCACCAGAAATTATTTCTTAAATCTTGGTACATTTTATTGTTACCAGGATGCATGGTATATCTGGATTTATGGGCTTCTTCTAAAATCTTATTTCTTAATTCTCCCTGTCTAGGTACCCAAATTCTTTTCTTGTGGAATCTCCAAATTCCATCACTTCCTTGTTCTAACTCCTTCATTCTTCCTTTCATTCCTTCAGCATCGTCCTTGATCGCTGTTTCTTGAATGTTTTTCAGTTGCTCCATTAAATCTAACCGTAGATTTAATCTAAGAGCACGGACTCGTCTTTGCTTTTCATGATATTTACGACTTAAGGCATCTGCAACTACATTTGCCTTTCTTTCGTGATATTGAATATCACAGTCGTAGTCACTTAGAATTTCCATCCATCTTCTTTGCCTCATGTTCAATTCTTTTTGCCCAAATATGTATCTTAAACTCTTATGGTCAGTATAGACAGTAAACTTACTTCCATACAAAATAGTGTCTCCAAATCTTAAGGGCAAAAATTATGGCTCCTAATTCTAAATCATGAGTCGTATAGTTTTCTTCGTGCTTTTTCAATTGCCTTGATGCATATGTAATTACCTTCTTGCGTTGCATAAGCACACATCCTAATCCTAGCTTTGAAGCATCACAATATACTTCAAAATCTTCTATTCCTTCTGGTAAAGCTAGAATTGGAGCATTTGTTAATTTCTGTTTCAAAATCTTAAAGGCTTCTTCTTGTCTAGGTCCCCATTCAAACTTAACTGATTTACAGGTTAGCTTAGTTAATGGTACAACTATTTTGGAAAAATCCTTAATAAATCGTCTATAATATCCGGCTAACCCTATAAAACTTCTAATTTCCATTGCTGATTGCGGAACCTTCTATTTGGTAATCGCTTCTATCTTAGAGGGATCTACGTGAATACCTTCATGATTCACCATGTGACCTAGGAATTGCACTTCTTGTAGCCAAAATCCACACTTCGAGAATTTGGCGTAAAGCTTCTTCTTTCTTAACAAAGTTAAGAGTACATGCAGGTGCTCACAATGTTCCTCCTGACTTTTGGAATAAATAAGTATATCGTCGATGAAGACAATTACGAATTTATCCAAGTACGGTTTACAGATTCTATTCATCATGTCCATAAATGTTGCAGGAGCATTTGTTAACCCAAAGGGCATGACTGTAAACTCGTAATGACCCTACCTAGTTCTGAAAGCAGTTTTAGGTATGTCTTCTTCCTGTACCTTCAACTGATGGTATCCGGAGCGTAAATCTATCTTAGAGAAGTATCTAGCTCCTTGGAGTTGATAAAAAAGATCATCAATCCTCGGTAATGGGTATCGATTCTTAATTGTAACCTTATTCAATTCCCTGTAATCGATACACATTCGCATCGAACCATCTTTCTTCTTTACAAACAACACTGGTGCTCTCCATGGGGAAGAACTAGGTTGTATAAATCCTTTGCTTAGTAATTCATCTAATTGTTTTTTCAATTCTAACATCTCGGTGGGTGCTAACCGATAAGGTGCCTTGACTATCGTTGTAGTTCCAGGAATTAGATGAATTCTAAATTCTACCTCCCTATCAGGTGGTAATCCAGGTAGTTCTTCTGGGAATACATCTGGGTATTCGGATACTACTGGAATTTCCTTAAGTTCCTTACTCTTGGTGTTAATGATTACTGAAATCATATACACCATTTCTTGTTTTCTTGAATAACTGGCCAACTTCATTACCGAAATGAATTTTAGTGGCTTCCGTGACTTATCCCCTGTAATCACTACTAATTCTCCTGTGGGTGTATGAATTTCTATGGAATTCTTATCACAAAGAATTCGAGCATGGTTGGCTACTAACCAATCCATTCCTAACACCACATCGAATCCGTCTAAATTCATAGGTAACAGGTTTGCTAAAAAATTATGTCCTAAGAGTTCTATCTTTCCTTCTTGCAAAACCTTATCTATGTTGACAGAATTTCCGTCTGCCGTTTCGACTGTAAAAATCTGCCTAAGTTGGGTTAAGGGTAAATTAAGTGCTTGGCAGAATGAAGTACTTATAAAACTTTGGTTTGCACCAGAGTCAAATAATACTTTTGCATAAACGTCGTGAACTAGGAACGTACCAGCTATCACATCAGGGATTAGTTCTGCTTCCTGAGTAGTCAACTGGAAGGCTCTTACGTTCTTCTTGGTAGCTCCTTCTGCAGGTTTGGCTTTGTTATCGGCTGGTTTGACCAATTTTGGGCAGTCTGGTCTAATATGTCCAGTTTCTCCACAGTTGTAGCAAACTGTTGCTTTCCTCTTCCTGCAATCTTCTTCTTGATGCCCCGGGATTTTGCAGAAATTGCAATACCCTTTGCATCTTCCAAAATGCTTCCTTTTGTAGGTATTGCAAAATGGAACAGTGGAAGATTGCCCAGTCCCTTTTCTTTTGAAATTACTTCGGTTACCCATACGAAATCCCTGGGTAAACTTTTGGGCTACTTCCTTTTTCCGGGTTTCTTCACTTGTGCGTACTAGTTCGTCAGTCAGAGTGTTGGCTAATTCCACCGCATCATCGATTGCGCAGGGTCTCGCAGCTTTGACAATATTACGGATCTCACAAATTAATCCCCAAATATAACGGGAAATAAGCACCGGTTCTGGCGAAGCCAGGGTTGGTACCACTCTAGCGTATTCGAAGAATGTCGAAGTATACCCTCGACAGTCTACATCCACCATCCGGTGGTTCAGAAATTTATTTGCCATTTGTTCTTTCTCATATTCGGGACATAATTTTCTTTCCATCAGACTTTTAAATTCTTCCCAGTTCATAGCATACGCCACATTTCTTCCTTTAGCTTGTAGAACCGTATTCCACCATTCTAGCGCCCCTTCCTTAAAAAGATGTGACGTGTACATGACCTTGTCTTTTTCGGCGCATTTACTTATCATAATTACTGCCTCGGTTTTCTCTAACCAACGTAGTGCAGCAGTTTCCCCTTCATTACCTGCAAACTCAGCCGGTTTACAGGCAAGAAACTCCTTGTAAGTGCAACCAGGTGTTGCAGCTTTCATTTTCTTAAGGAGTGGGGCTTGCATCCCTTCGTTGTCGTTATTAGTATGATTGCCACCTCCATTTACACTATTACTGACATTATCGTCGTTTGTATGTTTGCTAGGAATAATTTGTTGAGGTGCAATTGGATTTCGAGCAACAGCAAGGATGGCTGGAATTGCATTGGCTATTCCCTGAGCAACGATATTCTCGATATCTTGCCTATTCAGAAATTGATCCTCCTGATTTTGCTCAGATTGATTTACTTCATTAACGGGTTCATTACCGGCGTTTGCCATCTGGTAATTAATTTATATAAGTGATTAGCATAAAATAATTAATAACCAAAAATAATTGCACATAATCATGTCAACACGTATAATCAAAATTGTCGATTTCTCGACTTCCATTTTTATATATGATATTATGCATCCGTACACACTGTTATCTTACAAAAGTTTTATTTTTAGGTTATTATACATATTTATATTTTTATTACTATTATTATTATTATTATTATTATTATTATTATTATTATTATTATTATTATTATTATTATTATTATTATTATTATTATTATTATACAAACATAACTTCACAACCACACTATCCCTAGTCTGCTGGCATTTCAAAAGCGAAGTTCCCTCTCGTCGTACTTCCAGGAGATTTGTTCCCCTATCTCCCGGATCCTATTCCCGGCATCCATTAGCTCCTCGCCAAAATGGCGGAGTTCAGCTAAGTTTTCATTACTCATTGGTGGGTTTGGTGCATGTTCTGGGTCGAACTGAGGGAAAAAGGTATAAGGATTATTTAGAAGGTTTTGAAACTGCCAGTCGTTGGTCCACCATTCGTCAATTTCTCCTCGAGGTTGGGTGTGGATTAAAGGTTCTGGGATGGTTGGTTCCAAGTTTATTGGAAGTTGGGTTTCAGCAGGATAAGGGAAAAGGTTTGTATTGATAGGCCTAAGGATGTCACAGCTTGCTAGTATGTGATCCAATTCCTCCTGAAATGGTAATTCCTCAGCTTGCCTAGAACTTTCACCAATTTCTATTCCTGGTGGTTTAGAACTTTCCCAAATTTCTATTCCTGCTTGCCTAGGACTTTCCCCAATTTCTATCCCCTTTCCTTTATCCATAGGATTCTCTATCTTGGGAAGTTTCCTAGTTGCTGGTTTCCTTCTGCATACACGCCTCCAGCCCACAAATCTTCTTCTTTTCTTAGCTTTTGATTTCTCCGGAGGTGGAGCTTGAAATTCAATAGGTTCTTCCACATCGGCCAAGTAACCAGTAAAATCTCTGGAAACTTCTATTTTCACAGGATAGAGATTGAGATTCTCTAGAGCTTCAGATAATTCATTCATGCTGTTTTAGCAGTTATGAATAAACACACAAAATTCTAGGTTAAAATTTTGTAATTCACAAAATCACTAAATCACAAATTGGCAATTTAGAAATTTAAATACAATTTATTGGATTAAAACGGACTATTGCTAGATATTTATTACAACTGAACTTTTGAAATATACTAATGGTTTATTTAAGAGTTTTAAAGTTTCTGGCGCGTAGATATTGTAGGTGCTGATACTATTTTGGTGATTAAACTATAAGTTAGCATTTACTGCGGTAGTGGCTAACATATAGAGATTTTCCCATTGTGGGTCTAATTCATCTTCCCATGGTGGTTTACTGCCTATTTTCTGGGTTTCCTTGGACTTCTTTATTTTCTCTTGACTTTTTCTAATAATCAAACTTCTTTTATTTGGGGTAAGTGGTTTCTCATACTGTGTCTTACGAACAAATATTCCCTCCTCAGTATCTGCTGAGTATCTCGAGGAATTTGATTGGGATGAAGATCCCTTATTTTTTGGTGAATTATCTAATTTATGATAGATATCCGAAATTCTTTGCTTACCCATACTGTAAATTAACAGATAGTCAAGATAGAAACACATAATCACAAAATGGCAATTATGAAAATTAAGTATTTCTCAAATACTTAATTGGCTTAAATCAGTGGCTCTTTCAGTTGGCTCTGATACCACCTTTTCCTGTCATGGCCCCAGCCCCGGTTTGACCCGATCAGGAGCCGCGGGACAGGAACCTGTGGTATCAATGATGCGACAGCGGAAGATTTTAACAGGATCTTTTAAAACTAAAAAATGCCCGATTATTTTATTTCATAATTCGGGATAAAACCCCGTAATTTACAATAGAGGAAGTTAACTAGGAAATTCCCTGATTTATTTAAAACATGTTTATTCATTTTAATTGAGCCACCTCTTCAAGCTTTTTAGTGCTCCGTAGCACGTTTTCCTTGATTTACAGCAGGTCCTGAAAATGTTTTAAAAATATTTTATCAGCGGGGAAATGCTGGCGAGTTATTCAAATTTAATAAAACGACACATAGTTATAAATTACAGCATAAGAGCGATTACAATGGCTTCTATCTAATTTTTTTTTATCTGGCGCCTTGTAACATGGTGATGATGGTCATATCACTATTGGGTCTTTCCCCAAGTAGTGACGGTTATCACTGTTAGGATTTATTAGCCTAACCCGTGAGAAATTAGTAATGTGCACAATACCCCACTAGCCAGTGATTCAAGATAACCACGACTTAATCCCTGTAATTATAACTTTTGAAAATGAAGTATTGTAAAATACTTTTGATAAAAGAGAATAACTCACATTGCAGATTTATACGGGCAAAGTTTAGCCTACTGTTTAGCCTTGTAACCTAATTTAAATAACATGCACACGAGCTAGGTCAGTAACTAATACAGCATTTACGATAACTCACGAGATTAAACCCTCACAACAAATGACAAAGTGCGATGCTTAAACATCCATCGAATTCACGGCGAATGACAAAGCATAACCCTAATGTGGGCAGCACTTAAACATCCATCGGATAGTTTCAATCGATCGGACATTGAATCATAGCAGCGATCGAGTTATTACCCTGTTATTGTAGCAGAGGTTCGGGATTATACTATTTTTGAACAAAACAACGTATAAGTGAGTGTATGTAATGAAATTTAACGTCGAAACATGCAAACCGATCAAGTCCCAAGCCCCTGTATTTATAGCCCGAATTTGGACCTCCCGCGAGTCGCGGAGGGTTCCTCCACCCCTGTCGTGAGTCGCGGGCATACCCCCTATCCTAGGGTAGCCTCGTGTCTTGGGTAGCCTTGGTGAGTCGACAGTTTTTCAATTTACGTGTTTTATAACCGTTTTCGAAGGATAAACATATTTAGGGAATACACTCTTTGAGTTTTAGGGGCCCTAATCCTAATTTCAACTGTTCTGAAAATTTTAGGGGTCATGCAGTATTACTTGGGTGTCTTAATTAGGGTTTCCTATTGGACAAAATAAGATAAGAAATGGTAATTTTGATGAGAGTTGTTACAAATGGCCTGTTGGAATTCCCTATGCAGGGGAGGAAGTTCACGTGCATGAGGGACAACGGGAGAAAACTCAGTAAGTTGGATAGGTTTCTTGTTTGTTCAGGATTTTTTAACAAATGGCATTCCGCGTGTGTGAGAGCGATGCCGTTTCGGTTCTCCGATCACTGTCCGATTATTTTAGAAGTGGTGGATCTCAATTTCGGTCCTCGTCCGTTTCGGGTGTATAATTCGTGGATAGGGAAACCGGGTTTTGAGGAGGCGGTGAAGTCGGCAGTGGACGGATTTGAGTCGTTTGATTATCCGGACTCAAGTGTGACAGCCAAGTTCGCTAGAATTAAATCCTCGTTGAAGGTTTGGAGGGATGAATTCTTGAGCAAAGAAAGTGAAGAAGAGAAGTTAGCCATTAGTGAGCTGGAACAATTGGAAATGTCTATGGAAACAAGGGAGCTTTCTGAAGAAGAAGAGTGGATCTTAGCGGAAAACAGGAAAACTATCAAAGATATAGAAGATAGAAAGAACTTGGATATCAAACAAAGGGCGCGTATTAAGTGGGCTATCGATGGAGACGAAAACTCTAAATTTTTCACGCATTGGTTAACAACAGGAAAGCGTCGAACTCTATTCATGGGCTCTCGATCAACGGGGAATGGGTAACTAAGCCGTCTCTGATCAAGAAACATGTTCTTTCGTTTTTTCATGACAAGTTCAAAGAATCAGTTCAGAGCAGACCCGAGTTGTTATGTCACAATATTAAAAAGATTTCAGAATCGGAGAAGGGACTGTTGGTAGAGCCTTTTTCGGAGTCAGAGATAAAAAATGCTATTTTTGAGTACGGTGACGACCGATCGCCGGGGCCTGACGGTTTCACGTTTAAATTCATTAAACACTTTTGGGAGCTTTTTAGAGACGATTTCGTGAGAATTTTCGAGTCGTTTTATGATAGCGGAGTAATTATTAGTAGTGTAGGTTCGTTATACATCGCTATCATTCCCAAAGTTCAAGACCCGGTGTCGCTTAACAACTACATGCCGATTAATTTGGTGGGATTTATAAGCAAGGCTATCTCGAAAGTGATGGCGAATCGGATGAGGATGGTTCTGGAAGGTGTTATTTCTGAATCGCAATCTGCGTTTTTGAAAGGTAGATTCATTCTTGACGGTCCTTTAATTGTTAATGAGCTTATGACTTGGATCAAAAAGAAAAAGTTGAAGGCTTTTATGCTTAAAATTGATTTTGAAAAAGCTTATGACAATGTTAGTTGGAAATTTGTGGTCAATGTGCTCTCGCAAATGGGTTTTCCGAATAGATGGTGTGACTGGATTTTGGGAATTCTTGCTTCAGCTAGTTCGCCCGTTCTAGTGAACGGAGCCCCCACATTTAAATTTAGATGTGAAAAAGGCTTGAGATAAGGGGATCCATTATCTCCCTTCCTCTTTTTAGTGGTGATGGAGGCGTTATCGCGTATGTTCAATCGGGCTAGAAAGGCGGGTTCTATTAAAGGCATTGTCACTCCCAATGATGGACCGGCCATTTCTCATCTTTTTTATGCGGATGATGCTATAGTCTTAGGGGAGTGGTCGGACAACGAAGTAGTCAACATAGTGAGGATTCTACGTTGTGTTTACGTGTGTTCGGGGCTTAAAATTAATATCAATAAATCAAACCTTTTTGGGGTTGGAGTGGAAAGCGAAGAAATCGGGGACATGGCTAACAAAGTGGGTTGTAAACCGGATGCACCGCCATTTAAATACCTTGGCCTAATGGTGGGAGCCAACATGAATCGGATAAATAACTGGCAATCGATGTACGACATTTTTCGGGCTAGACTGGCCAGGTGGAAGTCTCATATGCTGTCGATAGGGGATAGGGTGACTATTATCAAATCCGTATTGGAGAGCCTTCCTTGTTATTACTTCTAGTTATACAAAGCCCCTAAAAAGGTGATCTCGGATTTGGAAGCTATTATCAAAAGATTCTTATGGGGAGGCTCGACTGAAGAAAGGAATATGCATTGGGTGAAATGGGAGCGGGTTTCTCGAGGCAAGAAGGACGGAGGTTTGGGTCTTAATAAATTGTCGGAAGTTAATACGTCTTTGTTGTGCCCATGGCTTTATAGCCTAGTGGCATCTTGGTGGTGGGATAAGGCTTTGGGACCAATAGGTCCTAGGTTCGATTCCCATAAGGGGGTTTTCCCATATTTATTGGGTTTCCTCCTGAATTGGTGTGGCATTATGCCTAGTGGAGATGGATATGATCGGGTGGTTCCTCTGGTGGCACGATGATACTCCAGTGGTCCGTCAGTGATCCAAATTTGCCGTTCAAAAAAAAAAATACGTCTTTGTTGTCTAAATGGGGTTGGCGGTACAAAACGGAAAAAAATAATCTGTGGAAAAGAATTGTGGATGCGTTTCATAACAGTAAGGTCGGATGGGAAGTTATTACGGTTAAGAAATCAAGCAGCGGTGTTTGGAGCATTATCGCTAAAGTGTTTATTACCACTAAAGTTGGAGATTTAAAGTTGCGATACTTTCTGGTCGGTAAAGTCGGTAACGGTAGTGAAATAGCATTCTGGTTAGACAACTGGGCAACCTCGGAGCCTCTCAAACTTTTATTTCCGGAGCTTTTCAGATTAGAGAAGGTCAAGAAATGTCGTGTGGCAGATTGTTTAAAGCAACAGGGTTCCGAACAGGTTATCGAGTGGAGCTGGAAATTTCCTTTGGAGGATCAAGGCCTGATTCTGAATGTGCAGCAACTGCGATCGTTGCTGGAACAGTTTAAGATATCGGGTAGGCGGGATAGATGGGTTTGGTCGGCAGACGCTTCGGGTGAGTTCACTGTGAAAGCTGTCAAACGTTTGTTGCGTTCGGAAGTGCAGAATGATCAAGTATACAGGCTGGAATGGAATAAATGGATTCCGGACAAAGTTAATATTCTCGCACGGAGAATAGAAATGGACAGGATCGCTACAAGGGACGCGCTGAAAAAAAGAAATGTCCATATTGAAGATTCGGTGTGCCGTATGTGTGGTTCGGAAGAGGAAACTGCTGACCATCTATTCATCGGGTGTTTCATAGCTTCGAACGTGTGTAACATTGTCAGTTCGTGGTGTAAAACTCAAATGATTTTCGCGTTTTCGACAGGGGATCTTTTCGAGTTCCATAAGTCTGTCAATGGATCGGAAAAAAAAAAGGAGGTGGTGCAAGGAATTATCAAGATAACCTGTTGGAGTCAGTGGAAAGCTAGGAACGAGTTAATTTTTGCGGATAAACAAGTTAGAATTGAGAACGTAATTAGCGAAATAAAGGCTTTGGGGTTCCTTTGGTTTTCGAATAGATCTAAATTCAAAGAGATAGGCTGGGGAGAATGGTGTGCTTTTGTCAATATGTAAGTTTTTGTAAATTGTAAGGTTTTTTCGGTGGTTGTTTTTTGGTCGGCCCGATTTGCGTCGGCTGGTTTGTGAATGAAGTTTAATTAAAAAAAAAAAAAAAGGCAGTCTCTGGTTACGAGGATGTTACCTCATCACTCTCCATATCATTTAGTATAAATTTATGGGTACGGAGAAACGTGAAGAGTTTATTTATTAATTAGTTAAAAAAAAGTCATTTAACACGCTGTTTTGGTCCACCAGTCGTCGCTAAAATTTCATAACCCAACCACCTAACCACGGTTAACTCTCCCTCCATTTCCCATTTAAAGCCCCCCTCTCTCTCTTCCCATAACCAACCATCACACTTTCTCTCTCTAAAAAACACTCAAAAACCGTTACAAACACCTAACAAAACCCTAACAAACCCACCTCAAATTCCATTATGGCGTTCTACATGGACGAATCACAACTCTACAAATGCTCCAAACATCCATCACGGCGGCGCGTGAGCGGCATCTGCGCCAAATGCCTCCGCGAACGCCTCGTAACTCTCTGCCCTGACTGCGCCACCGCTCGTCCCTGCGACTGTTCTCCAGCTCCGGCTGACTCATCGTCATCTTCCTCCACATCTTCCGCTTCCTTCTCTCTCTTCTCCTTCTCCCGCGGCGGTAGCCGCCGTGATTCCGGTTCCGTCACCGGCGGTTCCGATCCGACGTTGCGTAAATCGAGATCCGTTGTGGTTTCTTTCCTCCGATCGAGATCTAGACACGCCGGAACCGGAACTGGAACCGGTGATTGCGTTACGGATAATAATAACGTTATGCTGCCGAAGGTTAGCCGGAGTAAGATTAATTTTTGGTCGGTGTTTACGGTTAATAAGAGTAAAAAGTGTGAGTTACATGTTGATGATGCTGGAGTTGATGAAAAATTAAATAAGTGTGATGATAACAATAGTAATAGTAATAATAATCCGGTGATGATGAGGTCTAGATCGGTGGCTGTTGGTGGCGGAAACGGTTTTACTCCGGCGTCGGTGAAACAGAAGGGGTGGTTTCGGTATTCAAAGCCTCCAAGGTCTGTTGCTGTTTCATAGTGGTTTAGTGTTTGGTTCAACTTGTAACTGATTTAATAAAACGATACTTTTTTTTTTTGGTTTTGAATACAATTTTTGTGATTGTGTTTTTGTGTTTTGGGCTTTGATTCTAGTTGTTTAACATAATTTTAGATATATTGTTATGTATTGACTAGTTATTGGTCTGACCAGTTAAACCGATGAATTTTTGTACGGATGAAACAAGTGGAGTTTACCAAATATACAATTTTTATTTTTAAAATCTATGTTAATGATTATCCAACAATTTATTCTTTTTAATTTGTTTATACTAACTCTATGGTTTGTTAAGTTTGAAAATCTATAAAATTGTGTAGCATATTGATATTTTGGGTTTGATTAGTTGATGTTATCCAGCTTCTAGCTTAACAGTATCAAGATGTTATGTTGCATTTGTATGTCACTTCAAAAGTGATAGGAGGATACTAGTCAGAGTCGGCCCGAAGGGTATGCAGGATGGGAGACGGCTCAGGGCTCAAACCATTAGTGACCCAATTTTTTTGTTTTTGTTTTTATATTAGTTTTACACTGTAAATTTGAAATATATACGTAGTGAATCGGAAAAATACTATCTTGAAGCACTTGATTTGGTGGTTTGAAAGTCACTTTAATAATAAAAGGACACAAGTTCTAATCTTGGCGTCCTCAGTTTTGTTTTGTTTCTTTATCTATTACCGAATTTTGTCAAGTTACATTAAATGATTGGTTTTGATTCAAATGACATTAATTCATTTTCATATATTTAATTTTTTTATATATATTTTCTTTTTAAAAATTTATATTTAAGGGGTCCATATTTTCTATTCGCAAAGTGCCTAAAGATTTTCAAACATTTTCAGAGACGACCCTGATTTTAGTCTTTTTTGAGACATGCTTAATAGTAGTGTAGTGTTTAGAATTATTTGAGACATGCTTAATAGTAGTGTAGTGTTTAGAATTATTTGAGACATGCTTAATAGTAGTGTAGTGTTTAGAAAAATAAAGTTTACCTCATTCAGTTTTTTAAATTGGTATGATCACTCTGACTAGTGAAGAGTAAGAGGACTGGTTCAATAAAAATACAAGCCTCCTTATTAGAAAATTGATATTGAAAAAAATTGATATATTATAAAAAGTAATTTTTTATTTTAGATAACAACTTGAAATAAGATAAAGCCGATCAAAGTTCAAACCACGCAATCAAGTCTAATAAGGCAGCTTAGAGTCGTTATTTGTCAGATAGAATCCGTTGAACCAACTGGTTTCAATGTCTTTTTATTCTACTTTGGCATATTGTCCTTTATTTTATTATCATGTGTGGTAAAAGAAATATTTGTAACATGCTACAATCATTAAGTATGTTATTATTATAGATTTTAATAGTGTAGATTAGGTGTAGCATGTGGCTAATACTTTTCTAACCACATATTATAATATTATTTATATGAATGTCAAGGGCGAAGGATAGAAGGGGGGTCCGACCCCCGAACTTTTCGCTCAATAGTGTTCGGTATATAATTTTCGTATAGAAGTTTTTAGGTATATATGTTTTCGACCCCCGGTTTTATAATTTTTTTTAGGTATATACGTTTTCGACCCCCGGTCGGAAATTTAAAGCTTCACCACGAATGGGATGTTATTACAAATAATTTTAAAGTATGGATATTTAATGTGATTTTGCTGTGGCCTTTTGATGTTTGATGCAATTTCTCACCGAACATAACTATGTCGTAGTCAAAGAGCGCAGGTTTTGATTATTCATTGAAAGCCGTTACTGTCTTAAACTATTTTTTTCTTTGACATTTGTATATAAGAGGTGACTAACAGATCTTTTGTTTAACTAAAACACGTTTGTTTGATTAAAACTGACCTATCATTTTTTTAACTTATCACCATTAATACCAAAAAACCAACCGTCGAAAACCACCACCCATCACCTAAAACCAACCAAATCGAAGTTAGAACTGAGTTGGGACGTTGAGAGGTGTAGCAACCATGGTTCTAGCATCAAATTTAGGGCGTTGTGAGGGTGGATATCGCATAAAGACGATGGAGAAAAGGCAAGAAGGTGTATGAAAGTGAAAAAATAAGTGACGTTGTAATGAGTATAATACATGTTAATCATTATTAGTTTATTACACTGTCACGTCCAGTGACGGAGCTTGACCAAAAGTTTCGAGGGGGCGTAAAGTGATGGGACCCAAATTTTTTTTTCCTATCGTTATGTTTCGAGTCGGGCCGGGTTGGCTATTCGATTCAAATTGGGTTAAATAATAATAGTTCCAAATAAAACAAAGTGTATGTTTAACAAACTACCCATCATTTATATATAAAGTTTATAAATATTTAGGATATACAATTTAGGAAAAATAATCGGGGGGCGATCCTATATAATTTTAAAATTTTCGGTTGAAAAATCAGAACTTGTACACTTTTAACCGAAATATTGGGGTGGGCGGGTACACCCCCGGGCACCCACAATACTTCGCCTCTGGTCACGTCCTTGTTGATTAAATGTTATAAAATTTATATGCTTAAAAATGGTTTGATTGAAATAATTTGATTTCTAAAATATCTCTAAACCTTTATTTTACTATATTCAAAGATGCATAATTCTGTATTGATGTTGGGGCAATTTCTTTTGGCCACATGCCCAAGCCCAAGAAAATTTGTAAAGTTATCTGTTACATGCACCTGATCACCTCTTGAAGTTTATCTCCTTTTTTGGCAAGTATTACAACATTAATTAATTGCCTTAAAAATTTTAATAGTTGGGCCATCACTTCTGTCAGCTTTATATGTAAGCAATTATTGTGATAAGCTTGCTTAAAAGTTTGAAAGAATTATGTACGCATATTTCTAAATAACAATTAATTTTAATAGTTTTTTTTCAACAATTGATATGTGTTTAAATCAGGTGTAGAATCATTTGCGTATAAAATAAATAAAACAATTTTATGCCATGTCACCTGCTAGGCTGACCCGTCACCTAGCCAACACAGCCTCTGCTCGTGAATCACGCGCATGCGGTTAAAAATATAAAGACGTCAAGTGGCGTTGCGAGCCCACGAAGAGCAAAATGCGTCATTAAAACGCCACATTATGCCCATCACCCACGTCACGTGCACATAAACGCGTGTGCGTCCATGGAACAATAAGGAATGAGAGTTTGTACTTATACACCACCCAAGTTTTATCTCTTCTTCTATGTGGGACAGGTTGCCACTTTCCCATTCCACTTCAATATTTCACCATTGTTTGTTTCAAACACCAAACTTTGAACGTCAATATTTCATTCAACTTAACTCCGTTTGTTGGTTTCAACACTTAGAGCCTTGGTGCATAAGAACTAAGTGAGCAAGAGTACACCTAGTGAGGGGAAGTACTTTGTACCTTATGATTGTATTACATTCTTATTAATTCAATATGAAATCATTCCCAAATCCAGTTGTGTTAGATTGATGTGGTTATTTATTACTGTTTGATTATTTTTCATGTTATAAATTTACATCAAGATAGTTGGTAAACGGGCAACAAGTTGCACCGCTACCCCTTTTTTAATAGTAAAACTAAGTGTTTTAAAAACTACGTCCATAGATCTCGGGGTCATAACATTACTATGCATGACCCTTTGAACTCGATTAAGTAGGTCCACAGCCTCTAGCGTCAGAAAACCAAAAGTATCAAAAGAAAATGGGATAAACACGTGCTGGTTGTCAAGGCACGCTTTCTCGTGTTTGGTCACTTTACCCGAAGCAGCGTTTAAAGCAGCCTGACCCACCGTGAAAGCATTACCCTATAAGCCCACAAGCGGGAAACCCATGTTAGATCCACACAGGCATATTTTCCTTCTACCCATCCAAAGAACAGAATGTAGGCCGGTCAAAGGGTAGATCTCCCTTCCAACAGGTCAGTTAAGAAATAAACAGGTGACTCTTTGTTAGCAGAAATACCAGCGCGCCTGAATATATCAAAAAGGACATCCCTAACCAAATCATGTCGGTATTTGAACCCCGGGAGCTCTCTACAATGAACTGCATGCTCCCCAAAAGCATCCAAACACGCCTTATGACAACCTTATGACAAACAGGGCATACCTCATTAACTAGGAATAAAGGAATCATGAGGCAATACTTAAGGATAGTATGGTACTCCACCGGCGACATGTGCTGTGTTGGCAGCGGAAGTTTATCTTGCACATCATCATCATAACCGGAACTTGATTCATCACAGACATGTTTGGGTTTCATGGTGAATCAATTGGTTGATACACACACAACACTTGGGAAAAATAGAGAATTCGAAAGAAAGGATATTATGTTAATATCTTGGTACCGGTTAACATACCGGTAACTCGTTTATATACAGATGAGAAGGGTGGTTTATTCTGGCGGTTACTTTTGGCGCCAATAACCACCATTCAAAACCGGTGTGACTTGTGTGACACACCCCTTCGATAATATTCGATAAATACACACTTAATAAAAGTAATAATCATACAAACATATAACAGTAATCTAAATATGATATAATCGAGTTTATTAGTTCTAATAATCCCCCTTAAACTGGATTATATCCATGGGAATTCATTAAAACACTTCGGTTGGCCTCGTTCACAGCCTTTTCAGCTTGCCGGAAATCAAATCTTCGCCGCTTCTGTGCCTTCTTCATTCCTATCCAGTCATTCCCAGCGAAAAGAGCATAGTGTTCTCTGTCATCATCCGGTATGCATCCAGTGCTTACTGTTCTTCTTCCTCCATCTCCATCTCCATCTCCATCTCCATCCGTGTCTTCAGTTCTTGCTGCTCCTTGAGTTTGTTCATCTCTAACATTGTCTTGAACCGATTTGAACTTGTAATAATAAATAAGGACATCCAGGTACATGGCATAAACTATCCTCATGTACTCTCCATCTTCATAATCATGCCCCATATCTTTAGAGACCATTGCCCACAAGTTATTTGAAGTTACTGTTCGATGACCACCTTCCCTCTTGACTATCATGTAGAGTTCTAACAGATTTACCCTTTTATTATTACCCATGTATACTGGTATCGGTCTTGAACTTATCCCCATTTTTACACGTAAAAACAAGTCGATCATCTCTTCAAATTTCCCTTCTATTTCATACTTATATTTCATCACATATTCACCGTCATCTAACATATTTAATAAGGCCTTGCAATCCTGAAATTCTTTGAATTTCATGGATTGCAGAATCATCACATTCCAATCGGGTTCGTTGGAAGATAAGTTTAACTTTTCTAAATAATCATTCCAGTAATCGGACTTGAATGTTTCATGTTCAAATTCTTTCTCTATTATAAATTGTTTTTCCCTTGCACCGATTTCATCCTCCCTAGTTAATCCCGTTAAACTATTTTTCTTATTCAGAAGTGGTGCACTAAACGTAGGAAACAATTTACATCTTTCACCGTTAAACTGTACTGTGATGCCTTGTATTACAAGTTGATCAAGGCTGAGGATATTTCTATCCAATTCCGGTGTGTAATACACACTTTGGATTCGAAATTTTTCACTTCCGGGTATAACATCCACAGCCCCTATGCCCCGTATAAAGTAAAAGTGATTTTCACCGGTGTTTGTCTCAACACCGTAGATGTTCTTAATTCTTTTGAAAGATTCTAAATTACCGGAAAAATGACGTTTGAATTTTGTATTCACATACCAAATTTCCGACCAAAGATCACCGTCTGTGCCACTTATGATGAATTCTGAATTTCTAACGTTGTCTTCTTCTTGAATTTGTGTACCCGTGTTTATGGCTTTCCTGATCAACAAAGCTGCTTCATCACTTTCCTTTTCCTTGCAGAATGCTATTTGATGTCCTGGCGGATTGCAGTAATAACACCGTTTCTGTATCATCTTGGCCATCGATCTTTCTCTTTGTTCATCAGAACAATGCTTACATGGAAGCACCGACGCAGACGCGTAGACTCTGTCTCCTTTATAATCTGATGTGGCTCTGATAACACTTGTTGGCAGCGGAAGTTTATCTTGCACATCATCATCATAACCGAAACTTGATTCATCACAGACATGTTTGGGTTTCATGGTGAATCAATTGGTTGATACACACACAACACTTGGGAAAAATAGAGAATTCGAAAGAAAGGATATTATGTTAATATCTTGGTACCGGTTAACATATCGGTAATTCGTTTATATATAGATGAGAAGGGTGGTTTATTCCGGCGGTTACTTTTGGCGCCAATAACCACCATTCAAAACCGGTGTGACTTGTGTGACACACCCCTTCGATAATATTCGATAAATACACACTTACTAAAAGTAATAATCATACAAACATATAACAGTAATCTAAATATGATATAATCGAGTTTATTAGTTCTAATATGCTGGCCTAACCCATCTATAGGTATAGCAAGAAGAAAATCTTGTGCATGTGGTGCTCGTAGACACTCAGAACGGCTTTTTTGTGAACGCGTTTTAGGATCGAGTTGAACTCCCGAACGACTGCGAATGACAAGTACGACGTGCGGAATCCGTACATGTGTGTGGACCAAACACAAGAATGTAATTAACAGTGATTCTATTCAATGATTTGACAAAGTTTACAACACGAATCACCTTGAACACTAGTTTCTCTCTCTAGAAGCTCTATTCTTCAAATGGCAAAAGGTTCTAAAAGTCTAACATAACACCCCTATTTATAGGCAAGACATTAAGGAAGTTCTCCTTAATTACAAGTTTGCCACTCCTTGTTTAAAATAGACTTTTCCCTAATTTTAACAATACAAAACCTTGCCTTATTCAGTTTTCTGCTACGATCTGAGATTGACGGAGGTGATAGACATTATGCACTCACATTTTTGTCTAAAGGTCAAGTCAAACTATACTTCGATGTCATAAAATGTTTAATTATCAACTTGTCTATGTTTCACTCTATTAAGGGCATAGCTTTTAAAACTACCATCATAACCAACAATCATTCATTAGGTTAAGGGGATTGTGAGCCTAGATGATACATCCTCCCTATCTGATTATTTCTCGTTGTCATTTTATTTTTCATCAAATTATTCCCTCTAATGATAACCAAAACCTTAAAATGCCAATTAGCCATCTATTGATGATAGTTCAGTATCAGGAGCTTCAAGCGTTGTATTCGAAGGATTATCTCTAGTCCTTACCAAGATATTACTACATATACGATAGGTGTACTTGCCTATGTGTGCATAGTATATCGGTAATTATGATTTCTATAACATTAAAACTTGACTTTGAGGACTCGAAGGATTTAACCGTCGTGATTTGCACACCAATCCTTGTCAACAGTGTAATCACTATCATTATCTTCATTGTTTTGTGCATCCTCACTGACTGCATTCTCATTTTCTGTTTGTTAATTCAAATCCTCAACTTTTGTATTAAAGAAAGGGTCAAAGTTAACATTATCATCATAATGGATAGTAATGTTACATCCAAATTGCTACTGTAATGTTACATCCATCTTATGCATTTCATTTGTTGTTTCACAGCAATCCAACATAAGTGTCCTTTGACTTTGATCAATGATACCTTTAATTCTAACTTGATGAGCCTGTACATTAACCTTATGATAAGAAACATATTTGCTAAGTTCTAATACAAGTCATTAATAAATACTTGAATACCAAAATCTAAATTATCTTCTGGTTATAAAAGATGTTAAAAAATAGCATCTCCGTCATCATAAACTAACTTTCGCATTACCACAACCAACTTATATAGAGAACATTTTAGTATCCAATAAATTAACAAAATTGACCTGACCATTCACATACCTTTATGACCTGGAAATTTAGTAAAAGAACACCCATGATGCATCTTGATAGAGAAAATACTGGGATATAACCCAACATATTAAAATGATTGAACAAACCATAAGATATAATCGAAATTTAAGTATTTGATTAATATCACTACTAGAAAATTGCCAATTTGCTACGGGATTTTCCAACAGAAAAAAATGCGTTACAAATTTCGACAAAATTGCAACACATTTCCTACGAAATCTATTAAGTCAATTAAATTTTAAAACTATTAATATTTTGTCACGAATGCGTCATAATTTGTAACGCATTTGTAATTAGTACCTTAATGTAGGTTTAATTTGGGCTCAGGCCCAAAAATCGACTTGTAAAGAATATTATATTTGGGCTTAGGCTTTAATCAGACTCAAAATCAAATACGTGCGAATTTAGGGCATTCTAATCAGAGGAATCCCACTTTCTCCTACAAAATCTCATTTGAATCGTTCGAATTAGACGAATCTCCGATTCCGCTAGAAGATGTGAACCTCTGATTCCACTCGATTTGAATCAAAACCTCTGATTCCGCTCGATTTGATTCAGTTTTTATAAATCTCCAATTCCTCTCGATTCTGAATCATTACATCAGTTATACTTTGGTTTAATTGGTAAGTCTTTTGAATTCGTTCAACTGGTTTATCTAGTTCAACTTTTGGTTTATCGATTCACCATTTTGACTTAGGCTTTTGCACGAAATGCTTTGATCGGAGCAAACATTTGAGATATACTTCAGTTTAATTGGTAAGTCCTTTGAATTATCAATATAACTCTGTCAGTTTGGTTTAATTTTTGTATACATCTAAGATTTGTAGTACCTGAGTTGTTTTATGTGTTTGTATACTTGTTATTTTAAGCTACATCATCAGATTTTGATTCGTTGTTGTGCATCTCGTTAATTAGGGCTAGAACATCAGGTTAGAAACGTGATATTCAACAAATTCGTGCTCAACTCAGCTTGATTTCGATTCTATGAGGAACCTAATTCAATTAGATTAGACCTATGATGGAAGTTAATGTTTATATCTTATCTATTCACAAGTTTGATTATGGTTACGATAAAATGTTGTGGACAAATAAACTAGTCAGCCAAAGTTTTAGCAGTTTTACCAATTTTAGCAATTAAATTATTATATGTGCAACAATCTGTTATGCAACACTGAAAATCAAATTTTTATTTTCCATATGTGTGCTTCAGTATAACCAATTTAAAACTTCTATTATGGCTTTTTATCTAAGTTGCTTCTGCCTTCATGTTTATGGCTTAACGTACTAAGGTCTTAAATGTATGTTAGGGGAAGTTAATGTACTTTGGTAGAAGAATCACGTAAGTTGATGTGGATTTGCAATGTAGGATCGTCGTGATGTAATTTTGGTTGTTTCATGTTGTTTTTCATTGTAGTTGTAATTTAGAAGTGAAAGAGTTTGTTAAGTTAGGGCAAGAGTAAGATCTTGATGAAATTAGAACTAATCTACATTTTTTGTGACTTAGGCTATTGGATAATTGCTTCTGGTTCTTTATATATATAAGTATTAGGTTGCTTGGAGATAGTTATTGTTTGTTTTTATTGTAGTTACTATTACTATTACTATTACTATTATTAGTTTCAATATTATTGTTAGTTTATTTAGTTATAGATCAACAACAATGTTGCCTAATAGAGATTGGATATACACAAAGAAAATAACTAGTAATGGTTTTTTCAATCTGACATTTCAACTATATGTCAATGGTTTCTTGGATTTCGCATTCACCAACGCGCCTAACATTAAAAAAGAGCTTATAGAAGGGGTTGAGGTTTTTAAAATTAGATGCTCGCGTGCCAAATGCCAAAATCTCCATTTCAAGAGCAGAGATGTGGATGAGGGTCACTTATATGAAAAAGGGTTTGTGGAAGATTATAAGGTATGGTATGTGCATGGCGAGTCATTTCATACACAAGACATGGGTCGATGTTCAAACCCAGTATTGTCTCAGCATGTGGGTCAAGACAATGATGAAGATGTTGGTGAATATATCGAATACGAGGAGATGGTTATGGAAAGCATGCACCAAGACACAAATGAAAATGCCAAGGCATTTTATACCATGTTAAGTCAATCCAATGAGCTTTTGTGGCCCGGTTCGGAAAACGCTAGCATACTCTCTACCGTCATGAGGTTAGTGAACTGGAAATCAGATTGTAATGTCTCCGACTCTACATTCGATAAACTACTACTGATCATTAAAGATATTCTACCCGATGGTGTAAAGCTACCTAGAAACTTTTATGAGACCAAGAAGATGTCGAAGCTATAACATAATATTGCAGGTTTGTGAATATTAATAATCATTATATAACAATTATAATATAATAATATAATAAATATACTTATTTGGTTATTAAAAAATGTTGCAGGTTTGTGAATGTGCATGGTGATGTTCATAAGAGTATCTCTCGTATACTGGGTGAGCATCGTGATGAAGCTTGGCTAACGTTCAAATAGGTTTTGCGGGATGAAGTGGCTCGTATGTATGATCGATTTAGGGTAACATATTTATTATATATTTACATATCTTTAGCTTATTTGTTGAGTTTGCATTTTTAAATTATATTTTTATTTTTGCAGACTCGCTGGACGTGGGATCCATCGAACGAAGAAGCAATATATGAAGGCTTTCTTAACATGCTAAAGAAACATTTCAGAGAGATTTTGATGTAATTGAGAATAAAAGCTACAAAACTTGCATATCATGCTGGAGAAAATGTCAACCTACGTAATTCTAATCAATTCCGCATTATTCGTAAATATTCGCCTGAATCAATACCTATCAACATATAGCATGACATGTGTTCGGTAGGAAAATTAATATACTCTTTTCTGTTATATCTTATGGCTTAATATTATTGTTGCATATAATCTGTTTTATCTGATGTTATGGTTGATTATTGTTATGGCTGATTATTGTTGTGGGTGCCTTAATTTGGTAAAACTTGATTCTGTCACTCCTTAAAAAAGCACCCACAAGTTAAATAATTTAGCGAAGCACACACTTTTTCATATTGCGTTTCCATTTTTGCTTTGTTTTAAAATTGGGTTGGATCCACTTTGTTAGTATTATTACGATTTAATTATATAAAGAAATATGTAAATGAACAAAAATGAACGCAAAGTATTGTGTCTTTGCAGGCTTGGAACACAAAAGCATGGCTTAGTGTCACGCCCCGTAAAAATTCAACTCAAAATTTCAGCATTCCGGAAGTTTCCGGAACACTAAGGAAGCGTCTAGGGCTGCCTGGAAGTCTCCGGAACAGCCTAGACAATACTGGAACATGTTGACACCCTTAGAAGGTCCTAGATCAGCCTTCAAAGTGCTTGGAACAGTTTAGAAAGGGCTGCATAATTCTGCCCAAAAGTTGCAGCCAAGAACTCTCTAGAAGACTCATGAAAACACTTGGAAATGTTGGATATTTTGGCAAGAATGCTCTAGAATTCAGCTCATAAATATCTTGGATATTATGTAAAGAATTCTCTAGATTGAGAATTCTCTAGAACTAGTAGTAAACTAGTATAAATAGGTGTTAGAGTCTCATTTTGAGATCACCCCCCTAATAACTCATTCATAACCAACTTCTTGTAAACTCCATACTTGTAATTTTGTTCAAGTAATACATAACCATCTTGGTTGTAGTATTGCACTACAAAATCATACTTGTGATCCTCACAAACAAAGACTTTCGCTGCTATACATAACCAAACCCATCCAAAAGGCTGAACTTAGAAGTAATCTAAGTGCCGCACGAGAGTTCAAGAATAACTCCGTGACAAGTGGTATCAGAGTCGCGTCGGTTCATCGGGATTGCGAATAAGAAAAGAAAGAAGGGAGCAACGGACAAGAAAATCGTCTCTAGTAATGAAGAGACACACAATCACAACCAGAATCAACAAGAAGTTGAAAGCTTGTCTATGGATTTGGCCAGATCCTTAGACAAAATGAAGACTAATGTTAAAGCATCGGTCACACAACTTAGAACTCTTGTCAATCGTTCCTTGGAAAAGCTAGATGCTTTGGGAACATTGCGAGATAAGTTAAAAGGACTCAAAAAAGATCTCAAAACCGCTATCGACGTCATACGCCTCGAGATGCAAGCCATGATCCAAGAGGAGATCGTAACGCTGTGGAGAGAGGTAGACGACAAGATCCAAAACCTTCACAAAAAATTTGCTAAGTTGGAAGCAAAAATGAACGACGCTAACAAGGCACAACCAAAAGCATGTATGGGGTCCATGTAAGTAAGTCATCTCAACACTTTAAATACTCAAGAAACTCCCAAAACACGGGAAAAACATAACATCAAAAAGTTCCCGAACAAGGGAAAGAAAAGACCAACAACCACAAAACCAGAATAGAAGTCGGAAGAAGGACTTCAACTCCTCAACATGGTGGTAAATTGGAGACCCGTTAAAGCACTAGTTGACACAGGAGCAAGCCATAACTTTGTCGCAATGGATGAAGAAATAAGTCTCGGTGTTCGAGTCACAAAACAAGACGCAATGATAAAGACCACAAATGGACCCGTCCAACCAATACTTGGGATGGCATACGACGTCAAAGTCACAATCATCAAATGGAAAGGTAAGATCGACCTTTCCGTGGTGCCAATGAAAGACCATAACTTTGTGCTTGGCCATGATTTCTTTGAAAAGGAACATGCCTTCCTTATTCTGTTTGCATACAAGTTTTGCATCATAGACGAAAACCAAGTTCACACAATGAAGACAGAAACGGACACTGGTCGTCAAGGTATGTCAATAACATCAATACAAATGGAGGTTAATTCAAAAACAAGATCAACCACGCATTCCTCACAATTAGGTATAACACGAAATCGCAATGAGGACGTTGCGATTTTAGGTGCCGGAGGATGTCACGCTCCACAAAAATTCAACTCATAATTTCAGCATTCCGGAAGTTTCCGGAACACTAAGAAAGCGTCTAGGGCTACACGGAAGTCTCCGGAACAGCCTAGACAATACTGGAACGTGTTGGCACCCTTAGAAGGTCCTAGATCAGCTTTCAAAGTGCTTGGAACAGTCTAGAAAGGGTTGCATAATTCTGCCCAAAAGTTGCAGCCAAGAACTCTCTAGAAGACTCATGAAAACACTTGAAAATGCTAGATATTTTGGCAAGAATGCTCTAGAATTCAGCTCATAAATATCTTGGATATTATGTAAGGAATTCTCTAGATTGAGAATTCTCTAGAACTAGTAGTAAACTAATATAAATAGGTGTTAGGGTCTCATTTTGAGACACCCCCTCATAACACATTCATAACCAACTTCTAGTAAACTCCATTCTTGTAACTTTGTTCAAGTAATACATAACCATTTTTTTTAGTATTGCACTACAAAATCATACTTGTGATCCTCACAAATAAAGACTTCCACTGCTATACATAACCAAACCCACCCAAAAGGCTGAACATAGAAGTATTCTAAGTGTCGCACGAGAGTTCAAGAATAACTCCGTGACATTAGTAAGTCAAAGAGTGGGTCATCAAATCGGAACAGTGTCGCTATCAATGGCAGGTCATCTCGACACACCGGTGGATCTACGGGTTTCGATGAGCATCGTGAAAACTGTGTAAGCTAATTATATTTACGAATTTCAGTAATTATATTGTATGTACTATAAATCGTATAACAATAATTATACTCTCTATTTGTGTAGAGAATGACATATGGTTGGGAACCTAGTTGGAAAGAACTCTTCCTTCAAACCCACCTCACCAAAGAATGCAAAGAAAAATTAAGGAAAGGGGAGATTAGCATATATGACATGAAGAATTTAAATTTTGTACAAACCGATCCAAAGAAGTATATGTAAGTTATCCTTTTTTATTTTCTTACAATTTTCGTATAAAAATTTAGTACAATAAAAAATGCATTATTTTTATATATTTCAGGGGGGGGGGGGTACTTGGAGGTGATGCATGATATTCACAGGTCGGACCTCACTGATTGTCCTGATGACCCTAAGGTGTGGGCTCGTGTGTAGGCAGGAGGTCACCCGGGTATTTGGGGTAGGATCTTCAGATCTGCATTACTTGGTGAGTGGGACATCATCATCTTCTAGTGGGTGTGCACCATCATCTGTTGAGTACCAACGATCCATAGAAGAGGTATCATGTTTATAATCAAGATATTTGTTATGTTGATCCAATTTCTCCAGTGACAAGTATAGGTTTAGCTTGAAATTGATGAAGCCACAATGAAGTTAGGAATTTAGAATGTATAATGGGACCTGGTGTTCAGTTTGAACTTCCATAGGTTGGTATGGTTACAGTCTGGTTGAGTGGCTTAGGGTTAGGGTATGGTTTGTCTGATTGGGCTTTGTTTGGTTAGTAGAACTGGGACCAGGTTTAGATGGTGGCTATTTGAGTTAGTTAGCATGTTTAGATTTTTGTTATTTATCTCTTATATCGAAAATTGTGCTAAAATAACATGGTTTTAGTAATTAACTAAAAGTAAATTCAGAGTACAATAAATAGCAAAGTTTACTGATATTAGTATGCTTACTAAACTTGTGAAACGGGTCAGATATTGGGCCATTGATGTATTGTTTATTTAATTATACCTTTTAGCACATTTTTAGGCTCAAGCAATGCGAACACAACTGGCAAAGCTTGAAGCTCGCCTTGAAACTGAGACGAAGGAGAGGGAAGATCTTAGAGTTAATCTTGAAAGTGAGAGAAAAGCGAGAGAAGACCTCCAACAACACATAAATGAAACCAATAAAAGAGAATTACAAGACTTTATGAAGAATTGGCGTCCTCCTCGTAATTAGTTAGCATTTGCTTATCTTTTTAGCATATACACACGTTAAACGTTTGTTAGTTTTGTGGTTTAGAAACACCAGAAATGGCGTAATGCATTATTTTCGAGTACGGTGATTTTAAAACAGGTTATTAATATTTTTCTATGTATTGTTTTTGCTGATTTTATGCAATTTTTAGAAGAAAAAGAACAGGTTTTTTTTTCAAGAAAAAATAAAATTGACAGTTTTTTTTTATAAATATTTCGTTACAAATGCGTTGCAAATAAATTTTGTCTGGAATTAGGGAATCGTAGGAAATGCGTTACAAATTTGTTATACAATATTTCTGTTGCAAATAAGTTGAAATTTGTGTAGTAAATGCGTTGCAAAACATTTTCCAAGAGGCTTTTTCCAACTTTGGGTTTTCGTGACAAATGCGTCGCAAATTCGGATTTACGACGCATTTGTGACGGAAAAGCACGTTGAAAAGTTCCATTTTTCTAGTAGTGTATGGAGCCGTCATCAGTGCATTGTCGGATATGGAGCCTTTCTGTACCCTTGCTTCCTTCTTCCATGATCATATTTGCGTACTTGAGCTTGGATTTAGAACTAGGTTGTTCAATTTACTGGAGTTTAAGTCAAAACAAGTTAGACATGCCAAAAGTTGTCATATGAAACGGGTCAAATATGTCGAAACAGACCGGTCAAATAAATGCTAAGATCATGAACTAATTCATACAAAACACATATAATGAGCAACCAAACAAAAAAAATGAAACACCACAAAAAATTCGATGCATTTCAAAAGTAAGGTTTACAAGGAATGTATACGCAATGTCATATTTACATAATTTATCCTCAAATATCATATAACTACAATATGCTCTAATAGTGTGAATGTACAACTTTTATGCTTCTTGAATATAAATGTACATTTTTTTAACATTTATGCATCATAGATGTAGATGTATTGTTTGAATTGAAGTTGGATTGTATTAATATGGTTATAGTTCAAACGTGTTTATAGCAAATGTTATGCTTCATAAACGTAAATGTAAATTGCAACCTTTAAATGTGAATGCAATAGTATACTATTTTTTGGTTTATATGATTCGTTGATGTTTATGTTTGAAATAGTTGTAAAGTCATTTTAATTGTTCTTTTATTTTTGAAAATTTTGCAGATATTCTGGGGTAAAGTGTAGTAGCAAGAAGCAAACTAGAAGAGTTAGCTTTTAAATGCAAAAAAAAAAAAAAAAATTCTTTGGTAAGCGAGCATGATGCAACTGTGTGCACGAGCAATCTCAGAAAGATGACAATTTTTTTTCGTTCAGCAATCCCATTTTGTTGAGGTGTATATGCACATGAAATATAACAAGTGATACTAGAATAAGAAAGGTATCAAGCCATTAGTCCACCAATAGCACCATTGTTCCGAATATGTTTGATAGTGCAAAAGAAAAGGTTCTCAACAAGTGCTTTGAGGTTACGTAAAACATTAACGGCCTGAGAACAACGTGTCCACAGATAAATCCACATGAAATGACTAAGATCTTCAATATATGTGATAAAGTATCGATACCCAAATCTAAACACAACATCTAAATCATCCCGAATATCACAGTGAATAATGTGTAAATGAATAGTGAAATGTGATACAATATATGTAAATGGTAATCTAGATGATTTTGATACACTACATGCAACAATGTTTAATCATAGATTTATTTATTAAACTCAAAAAAGATAGATGGATGACACAACCGGGAATGCCATGTCTCTCGGGAAGCAGAGGTGAAAGAAGCAAGTGAATATGAAATGTTCAGTAAAGTCTAAAAAGACACAAACATGTGAGAAAGTAGTAGCCATAGGATGATCAATCATTACCCGCGTGATTGAGAAAAGGTTCTTGGCTAAGCCAGGAACCACAAGAACATGTCTAAGAACAAGATAATGATAAGATCACTAAACTAAAGTTTTACCAATATGTGAAATCTGTTTGACCTTAAACAAATTTGCAGCGGAAACATCATCTTGACTTGGTTCCATATTGACACCTATTGATGATGTATTGATAGCAATATGTGACTAAGAGTATGGAACGGACAATTGAACGAATAATTGTCTTGGTACCGAGTGATGTTCCCGGCAACTGACATATATACATTGAGAAGAGAGACGGTTGTGATGGCGGTTGAATTTGGCGGGAGTAACTGCCATTCGAAACCGATACCAACCATCAGTCACACCCCTTCGAATATATTGTTACACACATACATATAAGTATTTATATCCTAGGTTTAATACACAACATAAATATGAAATTATGTTTATAATATTCTAACACTCTCCCCTAAACATAATCGTGTTTACGGGAGTATTTAAGAACACTCTCATTAGCATCATCCATGGCTGCTCGTGCTCTATTGAAATTGAAATTTCTTCTCCTTGCATGCATCCCCTTGTTTGCATCCCATCCGTTGTTGGTAAACAATGCATAGTGCTCCGACGAACTTCCAGCATCCACGTGATCGGCTTTATCCCCTTCATCTTGACCTGCATCTTGCTCAGCAGTGTCCCCCTCACTCCGGCTGTCTCTCGGATCTCCTTTTCTTCCTAGCACTGTTTTTTCTTCTGTCACTTCCTTGTCATGCACATGTGACTGAATGGTTTTAAACTTGTAATAATAGATAAGAACATCTAAATACATCGAGTATACCAGACGCATTAATTCACCGTCACTATATTCGAACCCCATTTCTTTAGCTATCATTGGCCAAAGATTATCTTCCGTTACGTGTCGATGTCCTCCTTCTCGTTCTATTATTAGATACATATCTAACAGACTTATTCTTCGATTGTTTGAGCCATAAGCCGGAATTGGCCTTGTTGTTACCCCCAGTTTCTTTGTTATGAACCACTCCACCATTTCGTCGAACTTCGTTTGCAGAATGAACTTATATTTTCGGACATAATGATCATCGTCCATCATGTTAAGTAGTGCCTTACAATCTAAAAAATCCTTGAACTTCATTGTTTGAAGTATCATCACGTTCCAATCTGGTTCGTTAGATGATATTTCAAGTTTTTTGAAATAATCATTCAAGTATTTTGTTTTGAACATCATAAATTATGTTTCCTTATTCATCATCTTCTGTTTTTCTGCCATACCCATCTCTTCCACTTTCGTTAAACCAGATTTCATGCTTGTGTTATTATTTAGGGGTACACTAAAGGTTGGAAAGAGTTTGCACTTATCACCGGTGAACTTTACTGTAAAACCTTGTGTAATTAACTGGTCATAACTTAGAACGTTTCTATCTATATCTTGTGTATAGAATACACTTTGAACCCTGATTTTTTCGGCCCCTGAAACAATATCCACGACTCCTATACCCCGAATGAAATAAAACTGATTTTCACCAGTTTTAGTTTCGACATCATTCATACATTTAATGCGCTTAAACATATCAAGATTTCCAGAAAAGTGA
>JARYGA010004782.1:0-41066 GCA_030545235.1 Helianthus tuberosus | reverse complement strand
CAATTCTTCAAGAAGAAAATTTTAACTATTCTCGGGAAATTTTTAAAGATTTGGTTAATAATGTTGAAACAAAATCATTCTTACTGTTTCCAAGGTTTTTAAGTTACTATTTTTCAAAGAAATTCAGTAAGGATGATTTAGCTGTAATAAACCAAGGTGATTCTACTCAAATAAACAGTTTAACAACTAAAACTTTTTCAAGAATGTTAGCACCTTACAAAACACAAGCAGAGGTGCCTGAGCAGATTTTAGCAGTTACAACTGCTCCTCAGGTATCTGCTGCTGAGCCCACTGCTCAAGGTGATCAAAGCAGCAGCACAACTGCTTTGAAACCCACACCTACTATCTCCAAAAAACCAAAAAGAAAAACTCAAAAACCCACAAAACCCATCAAAAAGGCAACTCTGGATGATGAGATACCAGAGCTTCTGCCAGTGACAACACAAAAGTCACAAGAAACCACTGCTGCTACTTCCTCACAGCAGTTGGTACAAATATCTCAACCCATAACCACAACTCCTCCTGCTTCTTCACAAAAAGAACAGGTTGTACAAATAGGGTCTCCACATCATGATGCTCTGGAAACACTCGTTTCTATCATCCACAGCTCAATACCCGGGGCAACTCCACTTTCTACACCATCCTTCACATCCATAATTCCCCCACCAACTAAACTACTGTTGGATGCAATTGATTTGAACCAGGCATTAACCAGTCCTTCTCAATCACCTATAAATGAGAATATGCCTCAACCACTGACTGGATCTGCTGTATCAATCTTTGCTAACCCACCAACATAACCTGAGGAGGTTAGACCCCTTGAGTTACAAGTAACTCTTGGTGGTAATCCAAGTGAAGCAGCCACTACAATTGTTACACCCACTGGGTTACATTTGGATAGTGGTTACATTAATAAGACTTCCTTGGAGGCAATTCCTTTGATAGCACCTCTGTCAACCACCAGTGGATTTATTTATCCTACTGGCAACATCAAAAGGTTGTCAAGTGTTGAAGGAAGAAGACCCCAGTACCAAGACAAAGGGGCATCAGTGGTTAATGTTTGGAGTATACTTCCTACATCAACTACTGATAAAACCACTGCTAGTGGGAAATCAGATGATCCCATTAAATTGGGTGATGATTTAAAGTACCAGAAATTGACGGATCGCATTGAAAAACTTGATAACTATGTTGCAGAACTCAAAGATATGCTACACCAGGTGTTACAAGTACAAAAGGTACAATCAACTGCTATTCCACCTCAAGCACCTGTTCCACAAAGGGCACCTGCTACAAATGAGCTCTGGGATTTATTTCAACCTTTTCTCCATCAACAAGCAAAACTAGCAGATCAGCAACATGATAAACATGTTCAACAGCTGAGAAATGCAATGGAGTCAAGATTCAAGAACACTCAGGCTGATCTGAAGGCTCTCAAAACTCAGATCCTGCAAACCACTGGCACTGCTCCTCCAACAGTACTTTTCATTAATCAACTCCCAGACGATAATGCCAAAAAGGGGGAGAAAATTCAGGAGTGGAAGAAGAAAGGAATAGATGATGGTCTGTACATTGAACCTGAAAAGGATGCTATGACCAGAAAAATTCCTGTGCCAGATGGTAGTAAGAAGGTTGATGCTACTCAAGAAGCACTTGATGAAGGAGTAGCAAGTGTAAAAAGAGATAGAATGGCAAAGGATGTTTCAAGGTGGAATGAGGAGAAAAGAGCTTTCATGGAGCTGTATGAGCAGGGTTGTTCTGGTTCTAAAGATTCCAAAAATCTGAAGACAAAAAGAAAACCTAAGTCCATCCCATCTAGATTTCCAAAGCCACCATCCAAAAGCCATCAGCATAAAACCTCCACTCAAACAGCTGTTGTAACTCCTGCTGTATCAACTACTGATGGTACTTCAGTGGTTTCAACATCTGTTCCCACCTCAACACACACTACTTCAACACACACCAAAATTACTACATTACCATCACCACTGTCACCACCAAAAACAATCTCACCACCATTTCCACCTGCTGACAAAAAGCAGAAGACAACAGATGTTATAACATCTGTTGTAATGACAACAGTGGTTGAAGCACCAGTTGTTTCAACAACTGCTAGTCAGACACAAACCACTGCCACTTACTCTACTACCACTGTTCCATCTCAAACATCATCAGTCTCTCCTAAACCAAAAAGGAGAAGGCTAATTTTAAAAGATGATGACACATCTCCATCACCAACATCTTCAAAATCCCTGTCACTTGTCACTATTCCAAAACCCATACCTCTCTCTTCAGCTCAAATTTTAAAGCCATTACCTCCTGCTGGTGTCTCATTTCCTCTAGAACTCATTGCAGTTAGAGAAGAAATAAAATCCTTTTATTATGAGGATGACCCAGCCAAAAGGAGTTTGCCATCAATTGCAGAATATCCCAGGCCTAACAATATTGAAGAATACTTGAAACTCAAGGCCAAACAAGCAGAGGATACTGCAATCAAAAACAGAAAAGGGAAATCTGATAGAGAGTTTCAACAAAACTATCAGTTTTTACTTTCACAGGTCAATGCTATGGAGCGTTTTGCTAAAAATGTATGTCAGCAAATTTCAGAAAGGGCAGATGAGTCCTTGAGGAAAGACTACATTGAGAACATCATGACCTACAAGAAATACAAGGGGGAGAAACACATGTACAAGAGCTGGACCATTCCTGAGCTTGAAAAAGAAGCAGCCAGGATTCAAGATATGATCAAAAATAAGGTCAAGCAGACTCCTCCTGAAAAGTTTAAACAATTTGAAGCTGAGAAGATGTTAGAGTTAAGGAGAATGAAAGAGGAGCTGATTGCAGCTGATTATGGGTCAAAGAACTCTGTGACAAAGTGGGGAGAAGATAGAGTCAGGGCAACCTATAAAAGCTTAGAGGAACTTAGAAAGAAAGATCCAAGAGTTCCACAAAAGCCTGACTATTCCAAAGCAGAGGTCTCAAAAAGACCACCAAAGCTGCAAATCAAAAGAACCACTGCTCCAGCTGGTGCTGCCATCTACAAAAGAAGGAGCAAAAACCAGTTTAGCATGGAAACAATTCAAGATCTATTAGCTGGAGATGCCATTGTAAAAGCAGGCACGGAAGTAATGATAAAAGAAGATCTTGAATTGGAACAATCTGCAAGTGCTGCTCAGCCAGCTATGAACAGGCCAGCCTCACCAAATACTTCTGCAAATAAACATCTCCCAAGAAACCCACCAGGCTCAAAAATACAAAAGTGGGAAACTGACAAACAGACCTGCGTACTGACTTTGCTCAGGTCTGGTGGAGAAGTGGATAAAATATCAAGGGAACAAGCTCTTGGCCTGAGTCTTGAAGATTTGCAGGGTCTCCTTGATCTTCCACTTAGCAGGGATGATGAAGATACAGATGCCCTAGACTTTGAATTACAATTTAAAGGTCAGATAAGGGAACTGTTGATGAGGCAATAAAGTCTTCCACAAATAATGAAGAGTTTTGGCATTATCTGTTCCAGGGGGAGATTGTTGGGATTGAACCCTATCAGAGGAACAGATAATTAAAGCCAAAACTGGATCAGAGCAGTGGATCCAGAATAAGCAGACGATTACAGTTGGTTCATGCAAACCTCTCCCCTTGAAAGTGGTTTCATATCTGCTGACCTCCTATCTGCTGATCTTACTAAGTGCTGACCTATAACTGCTGCCTTGCATCTACTGCCAAATGTCAAAGACTGATGGAAGAACAAAGCTCTGCTGAGTCAATCTACTGCCTTGAGTCAAGTACTGCTGATCCGGACTAGCACTGCTGGGTTCACAGCAGTGGAAGGATGCAGCAGCTGTTTAAGTGTCTTTTGTGTAATGATTTGTAATAGCAGTAGTTAGTACATCAGTGTTTGTATTGATCAGAGGTTAGAGTTTGTTAGGAGGTTAGATGTCACTTTCATGGTGACGTCAGCTAAGATGCTCAGTGGTTTGCAAGTGCCTATAAATAGTTCAGTACTTTGTACTGTTCTATTAGCTCTTTCACCACATCGTCTTCTTTGCACGAACAAACTACTGAGCTCTGGCTGAGGGGGAGTTTGCATTCATTCATCAATCATTGTAATCGTTGTTGAAACAAATTCAATCTTTCGATTCATTGTGTAAAGATGTTTGATTAAAGTATTACTCTCGTTTGATTGTATGCAAAGTTTGTTTTCATCTTAATTCCGCTGCACAACTCTTTCATTTTCATCTTAATTTCAAACAAAAATACAATAAAAAAGAAACTCAGATCCAACAATATGAATGGCATTAGCATCCTTGCTAGAGATATCCAATTAGGTCATGGTATGTCTTAATGACTTAGTAT
This sequence comes from Helianthus tuberosus, assembly GCA_030545235.1. Lineage (NCBI taxonomy): Eukaryota > Viridiplantae > Streptophyta > Magnoliopsida > Asterales > Asteraceae > Helianthus > Helianthus tuberosus. The sequence continues at coordinate 36,713 of JARYGA010004782.1, read as the reverse complement.
TACCATGAGGTGGATTGTTGTTGCCATTGTTGTTTGAGCTGCTTCCGCTGGGTCCTCCTTGCGAGGCGGCGTATTGCGCGATGGCAGCAGCGATGACTTGTTGGAGTTCTGCCTCATTGGTAGGCATCGGCGTTTGACGTCTCGGTGGCATCTTCTAAAAGATGGGTTCACGTCGGTCAGGCCAAAATAAAGCGTACGTATATAATGATAGTAATAGTACATAACATCATCATCGACTAAGGGCTACATCACCCCAGTCCAAAAGAATATCAAATCAGTGTCAATACATCCCATATACATGATCAACAAAAGTCAGAATCAGAATGCAGTGTCCAAAAATGCTGTATGGTCGGAGCAATCGCCGTCTTCTCATCAACGTCTACCCATGCTGTACTAAAGATGCCCTAAACTGATGGTGGTGGAGGAGGGGGAAAATGGGTGTAGAACAAACGTCGCAAATGGAGCCAGTCCTCCTCCATGGCTCTCTGGGTACGCAACCAAGAAGCAACCTGCTGCTCAAGTGCCAAAAGGCGTGCAGCATAGTCAGGTATCAATGGTCGAGGGTGCTGCGAAGAAGCAGGGTGGGTCTGACCCTGACACTGGCACGGCGATGGCTGAGCTCTCTCAAGCTCCTGAATACGCCGTGTGAGTGCCTCCTGCTGGACAAAAAATGACATCAGAACGTCCTCAATAGAATACCCCATATGGAAAGAATGGTAGGGGTCGGTCGGTGGCATAACAGAAGGTGACGTCCAGAGAAATGGCTCGCTGGCTGGATCAAAAGGTGGCACAAAGAATGGTGGTACAGGGGGAATAGCAGATGAAGACTGTGGCATAACCGGAATATATGTCGGCGCATGTCCAAAGGGACGAGCCGAGAAACCCTCTCCAGGTCGAGCTGGAGGTGTGTACTGTGCAAATGAAAGAGAGAAATCAACGTGACGTGCATCGGTGGTATGAGGAGGAATAGGTGGAAGCTCATCATCCGCAGGAATCCACCCATGCTGGGCGTGCTCATCTCGTGGGTCAATCTGTGCTTCAAAAAGTGCTCGATCAAACTGTACAGGCATAGGGTCAAGGTGGGGTGCAACAAGAGGGTCAGCAGGTATATCAGCGATTAAGTAGGGGATCAACATGATCAGCAGCAACAACATGGTCACCCTCCATGTCACACCCCGACCGCGTAAAACAACAAATCGCGGCGGAAACATCGGGGCATGTTGCAACAGAATTAATGTTTCGTAACCATGGATGTCAAAAGTGTTTCGTTTTATTAAACATTGAATAATTACATTGTCTGGAAATCTAAATACACAATTTAAACATAGTCTATCATTGTTATTGAGTCACTAAGGCCTTGTCCAGTCCTATGTGAGCATGCATCCTATCAATCGATATCTTTCGACAATACCTGAAACATATGCGAAAACGAGGTCAGCAAAGAAATGCTGGCGAGTACATAGGTTTTGTGAAAATAAGATTCATGACTTCTGTTTTAAGAAAATGTTTAGTCATGAACCTTGTAATTTGCTTTGTCTTTGTAAATCATTTGAAAAAATAATAAGTTCAAGTGATATGTATAAATAAGAGAATAATGCATGATTAAATGAATAACCATGTAAAATGAGTTTGTATAAGATAAGTTGTTTGTAAATAATTGTCTTGTGAAAAGTATGTTACTTGTATAAAATGTTCTATGTCTCAAACTGAAATGATTCAAATAACGCTACAATATGTAATACCATACAAACACTTATATATAGGAAGTACCAGCGGCGTATCCACCATGCTTGTATCATATTCCACACGCATTGTTACTTAATCACTTGGTCAAACCAAACCACCAAAGTAATGTTCATGCCCAATGTAAATCATGTAATATGTATAACCAAAACCCAATCGTATATCGCTTTGAAGCCAATCGTTAAAACATCATGTGAAAACCAATTGTTTACCCAATCGTTAAACTCGTTTTAGGTCATGAAACTACTTATATGGTCGTCTCGCTAATAACATTCAAACCTTCTTGACTCGCATTAATAAACCCTTACCAAAGGATAGATTAACAATTCGCATTAATAAACCCTTACCAAAGGATAGATTAACAACTCGCATTAATAAACCCTTACCAAAGAGTAAATTAACAATTACAGATTCAGTCGCTACCCACAACACCCACACATAACTACGGGTGTAGTAACTAACGGGATTTGTCAGATCCTATGGTACCATAACCTAATACTGGTCGGCTTGATCATTGCTAATGAATGTCATTTGTTATGTAACCCAACCAACAAGTTCGTTCACATTATCGAAATCGTTATTAGTTTTGTATAAATCGTCTTAATCGTTTTTGAAACCATCGTTATAACATCGAAAATCGTTTTGATACCATCGTTAAAACCTTGAAAACATTTAGCACATATGAGTCACCCCAAAACAATTGAAAGCAGTAAAATAGGGGAATAATGTACTCGCCTGAGAATGCTTAGAGGTCTTGAACAACAACCAAACAAAGCTAGAGGGAGCACGGGATCAGTCGGCAATCTAAAACTATATAAATAAACCGGACTTAAATCGGGAGATCGGATAGGATGAGGCTTGGTAAACCAAATGAGTGTTGGAACTCATATGATATGGTTTAACAAGGCCTACATACTACAATGAAACCAAACCTAAGTGCTTTCGACCCATCGCGACCCATTAAGGTAGCTTATGCTACTTTAACGCGTCGTGTGCGTGAAACGCGTTCGGACCGCCTAACTAGTCCTATGACAAGTAGAATATGCCTAAACATGTTACATAATCAGCTATGTGACAAAGTTTTAGGTTACATATGCTTAATTACCAATTATACATGAAAAGGGTATTCTGGTAATTTACCTAAGGCATATAAACTACCTATCATACAACTACTCAAACGATGTGACCATAGGGTATAACCTCGGAAGGTTATTCCCTACCTACTATGGTCACCTAATGTATTTGGTCGGATCCTAATGATCGACCAAATGGGTCGGGTTCGAGGTATAAGCGATTTATTAGATCGCTTACCCTACGACCCTAGACAACGTGGTAATCAGTAGGCATAGTCCCAAGGGACTATAACCAACGTGATTACACTCACGTTGCGAAGTTCAAACGAACTTCGCATTGACCATAACTGGTCAATGTAGAAAGTCAAACAAAGTTTGACTTTCAGACTCGAAAGACTCGAAAAGCAATAAAAGAACGAAAGAATACTTACGAAGGGTCCCCGAATGCTAATTTCGATCCGAGAATCTCAGGTATGAAACAATGGTTTCAACTTAGAGTTTCTAAGATCAAAATTCTAGTGATTATGAAGCATGGGGGGTGGGGTATTTATAGTAAAAGGTCCACCGTTAAGATCGTTTCTTGGAAACCGTGCTTTGATCTTGGCCTTACACCTCAAGATAATGGTTTTACAAAACCATGTGAGCCCATGGTATTTCCCAAAACTATGTGCCCATCAAAACAGCCCCTAGTATTGCCCAAAACCATGTGCAAAGGTGGTATAGACCAGATTCAATGTTTCTTCACAGAAAGTTTCAAAAATGGCAGATTTGGTCCCTGTAGTGTAATAAGGCCTTTTCCGACGCGTTTAAGGCCCGTTAACCCCATTTCAAAGCTCTAAAATGAAGTTAAAGTAAAGGGAACTTAAAATTTTCTCAAAAATATCTCGGATGTCGGTTCGTTTAGCCGTACAGTTGCGTTGTTCGGCTAATTACGACGGAATGCGCATAAGCGCGAAAAACGATCCAAATGACGCGACGAATGGATTTTTTCTTAAGCCAAACACTAAAGCATAATATAGTCATGCTTACATAAATTTTTGGATGTCCGGATGTATTCAGAACGTAAGTTATGCGCGGAAGTGCAAACTTGTGCACTTTTTGACACTTTTAGTCCCTGAATGACCCAAGAGTTTATTTTAGCACACCGAACACCTCAAAGCTTATTTCTAAGCTATGTAAAGGATATTTATGGTATGTTTAACTTATGGTCATGTTCCGGAATGTCTGTTACAGTTCAAATTGGCATACTTTCGCAGTTTGTCAACTTTAGTCCCTGTAAGCGATTTAACTTGATTTTGCCATACCAAAGCCTTCAAAACTTATTTCTAAGTTATGTAAAGGTTATTTAAGGTATGTTAAGCCTATGTCACTATTCCGGAGTGTTTGTTGCATTAAACTGGTTATATTTACGCATCGGTGCGCGTATAACCTTCCAGAAAGCGATTTAGAGTTTGAAATTGAACAAGAATTGATATGTGCAAATGATACACATATTTTTACAAATCCCAAGTATGAAATATAATATTTCATTGGTTTGGTATTTGTTTGATGGCCGTGGAGGCACAGGTGTTATAGTCTCCCCTACTTTAGGAAATTTCGTCCCGAAATTTATTTAGAGGAAACTTGTGAGAGTTTAAAACATGAAGTTGAAAAGACCGAACAACATTGGTTAGGGTTCTGAACTTCTAGTAACTTTAATAACATCATGCTTGCAATGTAAGAGGGATACTTATATACAAGTATATGAAGCATCATTGGTGCGTCCACCGTGCCTCCATTACATTGTTATCATTTTATTATTGTTGTCACTATCGGTTCTTACACATAGTAAACCTTACTGGGTTTCTGTGCACTAAATTTCATAATTATGTACGCGCCCATAATTAGACAATTCCTTGCACAGTTTACACAGTCTATTTTATAATGTGTAGGGTAAAACCAAATGAACAATCCTGTGATGCGTGTAACTAGACCGCCATAGAGTCCTTTTAATTAAATCAATAAATGATCTAAATAGACTATCAAGGAGTCTGTTCAGCTACATCACTAGATGTCGTTCTTTAACCAAATTGTGAATCAATCTTTTAGACTAGACCACTCAAGGGTCTATCATCGAATCCTGGAATGGTACTATATAACCCAAGGGTCTTAACTACCACGTAGAAGCCCATAAGGATTTAAGGTAGTACCTTTTTAATATCCTACTATGAATCCCTCATATGAAGATATAAAAGATTCTATGAGGATTTGAAAATCGTTTACCACACAAAAACATAGAGGAGAACACATAAACACATATCACATAATCGCATAATCGTATACTCGCATAATTGTTTAAATTGACCTTTAAATTTGTTATCTTTGGACACGGGTATTTAATGCATACAAGGAATCAATTCTTAATTGCATCAATTTGGATGGATCCACATGAATACCCTGCTTGTTGACTACATGACCCAAAAACTGAACTCCTTTAAGCCAAAATTTCCTCTTGGAGGATTTAGTGAAAAGTTTGTTCCTTCTTTAAGGGTTCCAATGTCAACGAAGGTGTTGATCGGGATCGGGTCGTGATATGAATAGATCAAGATGTCATTAATAACAATGACGAACTGATCCAAATAAGGCTTGCAGACTCTATTTATTAAGTCTTTGAAGATGGCTGGAGCATTTGTCAACCCAAAAGGCATGACTGTAAACTCTTAATGGCCATACTTCGTGCAGAAAACCGTTTTGGGAATATCTTCTTCGAGAATACAAAGTTGATGATACCCAAAACGCAAATCGATCTCGGAAAATATGAAACGCTATGCAGTTGATCGGAGAAATCGTTGATTTAAGGTAGGGGATATCGATTCTTGATGATAAGCTTACTAGGCTTACGTTAATCGATATACATTCGAAAAGATCCATTTTTCTTTTCACAAGGAGGACAGGAGTTTCTCCAAGGTGAAAAGTTCGGACGGATGAATCCTTTATCAGACAACTCGTGAAGCTGTTTTGATAATTCTTGCATCTCGAACGGTGCAAGATGATAAGATACTTTAGATCTAAGAGAAACTAGTGTTTGAGGTTCTTAGAGAGATCACAAGTGATCATAAAAATGACAGAACCACACGAGTAGTTTCGTCTTTGTGATGACATCATAAGGTTGGATCAAACATTCATACAATTGCATTAGTTGAAAATAAAAACCACAAATTTTTATTTATATAACAACCGCATTGTCTTTAAATGTTACAAGATAGCAACCAGAGAAATTTCAAAATTCTACTTGTTCTTCATCATTGATTGCCTCATTGATGTTATACACTCGTCCACGTGCTGGATTTACATTGACGTTGACGTTCGCATTCGGGTTTGCGTTAGCATTTGCATTCACCAGTCTTGGGAAGTTGTGGCGGAAATGACCAATCTCTCCGCAATTGAAACATGAACACAGTGGGAATCTCGCAGCATTCCCTTGAACCTAAGCTTCAACCTGAGCAGCCTGATTTTGTCCCAGACGACAAATATTGGCCAAATGCCCAAGTCTACCACACGTTGTGCATTTCTTGCAATCTTGTTGTGCAACGTGATGACCATTGCAACGGGCACAATGTGGTGTGGTACCAGCATATGCCTTCTTTGCAGCTGGCTGTGCCGGTGGGTTTTGCAAGTTCTGAGCAGTCTGTGCTGTAACAGCAAAATTTTGGGCACCCTTCCGCTTCTTTGATTTCTTCGAAGTCTCAACTTCCTTATCCTTCTTCTTTTGACCTTTCTTGCTATCCTCCTTGTCAGACTCCTGCTTCTTACCCTTGTCACCCTTTCTGTGTAACTTATTCTTCCGAATCTGTGACTCAGTCAATGTCGCAGCTAACTCGATCGCCTGACGGAGTGTGGTAGGGCTACTACCAGTAAGGATGTCTTGTACCGTGTCAGGTAGGCCGTCAATGTACCTTTCGATAGCCTTGTCGAGTGGGGTAACCATTGTCGGGCAAAGCAGACTCAACTCCTCAAACCTATCAGTATACGCCCTGTGCTCACCACTATCTTGCTTCAACTCATCAAATTCCTTCTCCAAAGCTCGCTGCTCATGACGAGGACAGAATTCCCTCATCATAAGGGCCCTAAGTTCAGCCCACGTCTGTGCTAGAGCAACTTCTGCACCACGATCCCTCATAACCCCGTTCCACCATGTGAGAGCCCTCTTCTGAAACACACTCGAAGAAAACTCGACCCTGCGATTGTCAGGACACTGCACGTGGTGGAAAGTATTCTCAATGCTCTCGAACCATTGAAGAAGCCCAGTCGCTCCTTCAGAACCACTAAACTTGAGTGGTTTAGCCTGGTTAAAATCCTTGTATTTACACTGTGCGTTATTGTTGTTGTTATTATTGCCGTTGTTGTATATCTCGTGGACTTGGGTTACAACCCCGGGAAGCACAGCAGCCACCTGCTGAGAGATCAGGGCTGCGAGTTCTTCAATAGTGAAAGTCCGAGCATCGGTTTGAGCATCGCGTCGAGGTGGCATTGTCTAAAAGAGGAAACATGAAATGAACGAGTGAGAGAATTAGACGAAAAGAATGAGATGAATAAATCTGATGAAAGCAAGGATAGTGTTCATTTGTTTGTTACTACAAAGCAACAAACGACACACAGAACTAATCAAAGTAAATGGGTCAAAAATAATGTATCGCGAAGACATGCTCGCCTATAAGTGAACACTCATCCCAAGAATTCCCAGGTAAGCACAACTGGTCTCGCGTCTGATGAGATGTATACGAAGTGCTTGCCTAGACAGAAAACCCAGAATACAGGCATTCACCCTTCCAGTTTGCACGTGTTCACATTATTTAAAACCCAAAACTTTGCCGAGATTATGAAAATTCAAAGGGGTTCAAAACCATATAACAGAGGGTTCAAAACCTTGTAATCAATCATCCTAGAACAGATGATTAGTTTTCAAAGCGGTTTTGAATTTTATGTTCTTGTTGTGGTTGTCACCTAAGGATAGGTGACAGTATTTCTTTATGACTAAACGCAAGTAAACTCGCGTTAGGGTCCTAAGAAGGTTATAGACTAGGTCAAAGCATTACTAATAACCTAATTCCCTATAACCATTGGCTCTGATACCATCTTTCTGTCACACCCCGACCGCGTAAAACAACAAATCGCGGCGGAAACATCGGGGCGTGTTGCAACAGAATTAATGTTTCGTAACCATGGATGTCAAAAGTGTTTCGTTTTATTAAACATTGAATAATTACATTGTCTGGAAATCTAAATACACAATTTAAACATAGTCTATCATTGTTATTGAGTCACTAAGGCCTTGTCCAGTCCTATGTGAGCATGCATCCTATCAATCGATATCTTTCGACAATACCTGAAACATATGCGAAAACGAGGTCAGCAAAGAAATGCTGGCGAGTACATAGGTTTTGTGAAAATAAGATTCATGACTTCTGTTTTAAGAAAATGTTTAGTCATGAACCTTGTAATTTGCTTTGTCTTTGTAAATCATTTGAAAAAATAATAAGTTCAAGTGATATGTATAAATAAGAGAATAATGCATGATTAAATGAATAACCATGTAAAATGAGTTTGTATAAGATAAGTTGTTTGTAAATAATTGTCTTGTGAAAAGTATGTTACTTGTATAAAATGTTCTATGTCTCAAACTGAAATGATTCAAATAACGCTACAATATGTAATACCATACAAACACTTATATATAGGAAGTACCAGCGGCGTATCCACCATGCTTGTATCATATTCCACACGCATTGTTACTTAATCACTTGGTCAAACCAAACCACCAAAGTAATGTTCATGCCCAATGTAAATCATGTAATATGTATAACCAAAACCCAATCGTATATCGCTTTGAAGCCAATCGTTAAAACATCATGTGAAAACCAATTGTTTACCCAATCGTTAAACTCGTTTTAGGTCATGAAACTACTTATATGGTCGTCTCGCTAATAACATTCAAACCTTCTTGACTCGCATTAATAAACCCTTACCAAAGGATAGATTAACAATTCGCATTAATAAACCCTTACCAAAGGATAGATTAACAACTCGCATTAATAAACCCTTACCAAAGAGTAAATTAACAATTACAGATTCAGTCGCTACCCACAACACCCACACATAACTACGGGTGTAGTAACTAACGGGATTTGTCAGATCCTATGGTACCATAACCTAATACTGGTCGGCTTGATCATTGCTAATGAATGTCATTTGTTATGTAACCCAACCAACAAGTTCGTTCACATTATCGAAATCGTTATTAGTTTTGTATAAATCGTCTTAATCGTTTTTGAAACCATCGTTATAACATCGAAAATCGTTTTGATACCATCGTTAAAACCTTGAAAACATTTAGCACATATGAGTCACCCCAAAACAATTGAAAGCAGTAAAATAGGGGAATAATGTACTCGCCTGAGAATGCTTAGAGGTCTTGAACAACAACCAAACAAAGCTAGAGGGAGCACGGGATCAGTCGGCAATCTAAAACTATATAAATAAACCGGACTTAAATCGGGAGATCGGATAGGATGAGGCTTGGTAAACCAAATGAGTGTTGGAACTCATATGATATGGTTTAACAAGGCCTACATACTACAATGAAACCAAACCTAAGTGCTTTCGACCCATCGCGACCCATTAAGGTAGCTTATGCTACTTTAACGCGTCGTGTGCGTGAAACGCGTTCGGACCGCCTAACTAGTCCTATGACAAGTAGAATATGCCTAAACATGTTACATAATCAGCTATGTGACAAAGGTTTAGGTTACATATGCTTAATTACCAATTATACATGAAAAGGGTATTCTGGTAATTTACCTAAGGCATATAAACTACCTATCATACAACTACTCAAACGATGTGACCATAGGGTATAACCTCGGAAGGTTATTCCCTACCTACTATGGTCACCTAATGTATTTGGTCGGATCCTAATGATCGACCAAATGGGTCGGGTTCGAGGTATAAGCGATTTATTAGATCGCTTACCCTACGACCCTAGACAACGTGGTAATCAGTAGGCATAGTCCCAAGGGACTATAACCAACGTGATTACACTCACGTTGCGAAGTTCAAACGAACTTCGCATTGACCATAACTGGTCAATGTAGAAAGTCAAACAAACTGGTTATATTTACGCATCGGTGCGCGTATAACCTTCCAGAAAGCGATTTAGAGTTTGAAATTGAACAAGAATTGATATGTGCAAATGATACACATATTTTTACAAATCCCAAGTATGAAATATAATATTTCATTGGTTTGGTGTTTGTTTGATGGCCGTGGAGGCACAGGTGTTACACTCCAGTAGTGGTGCATCAGCAGGGTAATCATCAATGGGTGGGTCAGCAATCAATAGGTATGCCAGCATGAGCAGGGTCATGCTCAAGCACTGGGTCAGGAGCAGCTACTGGCTCGAGGGCCATAGCAGGCTCGGGATCAACAAACTCCATATCAAAATCTGCATGATCAGGGAATGCAGGGTCAACTGGGTCTACTGGGTCAACCATAGGCTGATCCAAGTGGATGAACTCTATCTCCCGGTCCGGGTCAAATCCAGGGGGAAAAACAGGGTCTGAATCCTCATCGAGGTCGTGATCGAAGGCGAATCTAGGAGCAGAGGCAGCAGATGATGCCCTGTCAGGATCTGGACCGTGTGAATAGTGTTGTGCGCTCCGAGTGTGTGACGGTGCGGAGGCCACAGACTCGAAGGAGTCTGGAGCGGGTGAGTGTGCAGGTGACTCCTCAGCTGGAGCATCTGCGAGTAACAAAAGACCACCGTCAGCTAGAAGGGCCTCGCCCTCAACATCGTCCTCCAGGGGCTCATCATCAAATAGATCGACGTCGTCGTCAACGTCGGTGTCGAGGAGCATATCGTAAGCAGGATAAACGGCCAAAGGTATGGGAGCAGGGACCTCTACGAGTGGTAGGTACCCAGCAAAAGGACCATCAGCGGGCTCATCGACAGCGTCGGGCAGCGAAAGGGCTGAAAGTCGTCCTCGTCCGTGCTGGTAACATCTGATGTGTGGACCTCGTGCTCTAAAGACTCTAAGTCGTCTGATACTATGGGTCTAGGGCCCGTGGTGTCCGAATCACCTGTGCCGGGCGAGTCCATGGTGTCTGTAACACAAACACAAATATGTACAAATAATCAATCATACAATCAGACAAGCACATTAGTCACCAAGTAAGCAATCAAATAATTCTCCTAGTCCCACTATCCTCCCAGCCTCTCAGACTGCTCTTCCTAGTCCTACTAGCCAAATTCTCCCAGTCCTCTCAGACTGCTCTTCCTAGTCTCACTAGCCTATTCTCCCAGCCTCTCAGACTGCTCTCCCTAGTCCTACTAGGCAACTACCTCGGTCTCCTAGACCGAGCCTCGGTCCTCCAGACCGAGCCTCAACCTCCCAGACTGAGCCTATAAATAATAAATAAATGTGCTCAACATTTGTTTGTAAAAAGTTTTGGATCTGGACTTGAGTGGTATGCAGTGTAAAAATGTTTTCGTGAGAGCCCTAGTGATCATAGTCTAGACTCGAGAAGGAATCCTAGTTCGCTATGATCAGAGCTCTGATACCAAGCTGTCACACCCTGGCTTTGCGGAAGCGTGATTAATTTGGTGTGACTTCTTAATACCATAGCTTAATCATAACAAAGCTATATGATAATAAAACCATGCAAGATCATCCATAGATTTAAGTTTTAAAACCGAAGTAACATAACATTGTCTTAGGGACTACAACACCATAACATAAAACATTGTTTTGAAAGACATAAACATCAACATGAATAAAACGCAGTTTAAGATTTGTGACTCGTCCAGGAAAAAGTCACATTTCCTAAACCGGGATGACCTCGGAACCCATATGCAGCGGGAAAACACAACATACCGCGCCAGATCTTTAATTCCCTGAAATACATGCAAGTTGAAAAATCAACAATAATGTTGAGCGAGTTCATGTGTAAGTGAGTAAATAAACCTTTGTATGTATAAAAACCCTGGTATGTAGCAAATAAGGAAAAAGAGATCACCAATGGTTTGCAAGGCCATTGATATGTGTGAAGTGCAAGTAGGAAGACTCAAACCTAGCAGATTTATGCGTTGGGTACAAAGTCACCCCGAGGTCCGTTCTGTTTGGGCCTGGGGTTGGGCTCGCTACACCCAGATAGATCTACCGCTCCTGCCCCTCGGTCCTACCCTGAGGATTAATGGCCTCAAGTTTCTGCCTACCCACTCACATGATCTGAATAATAATAACCCTCCTTACGCTAACCATATGTAACACCCGTGTCTCTCCAACCATCAGACAAATGCCAAACCAATGAAATATAGTATTTCATACTTGGGATTTGTAAAAATATGTGTATCGTTTACACATATCAATTCTTGTTTGATTTCAAGCTTTAAATCGCTTTCTGGAGGGTTATACGCGCTCTGATGTGTAGATATAACCAGTTTAATCCAACGAACACTCCGGAATAGTGAAATAGGCTTAACATACCTTAAATAACCTTTACATAACTTATATATAAGTTTTGGAAGGTTTGGTGTGGTGAAATCAAAGTTTAATCGCTTACAGGGACTAAAGTTGACAAACTGTGAAAGTATGCCAATTTGAACTGTAACAGACATTCCGGAACATGACCATAAGTTAAACACACCTTAAATATCCTTTATATAGCTTAGAAATAGGCTTTGAGGGGTTCGGTGTGCTAAAATAAACTTTTGGGTCATTCAGGGACTAAAAGTGTCAAAAAGTGCACAAGTTTGCATTTTCGCGCATAACTTACGTTCTGGATATATCCGGACACCCAAAAATTTATGTAAGCATGACTATATTATGATTTAGTGTTTGGATTGCCAAAAATCCATTCGTCGCGTCATTTGGATCGTTTTTCGCGCTTATGCGCATTCCGTCGTAATTAACCGAACATCGCGTTCGTACGGCCAAACGAACCGACATCCGAGATATTTTTGAGCATGTTTTAAGTTCCCTATACTTTAACTTCATTTTAGAGCTTTGAAATGTGGTTAACGGGCCTTAAACGTGTCAAAAATGGCCTAAATACAGTTCAGGGACCAAAACTGACTTTCTGCCAAACTTAACCCCTACGATGCGCAGGGACTTTTGCCCTACGATGCGCAGGGGTTATCCTGACCAGATACAATGTTTAAATAGCCTGTTTTCAGCTGTTTAAACCACCACCACATGTTCCTACTTGCTTAGTCATGAAGATAAGGAGCATATGTGGCCTCCATAACCTTTCAACACTTGTACGGATCGGATCATGGCACGTTTTCCATGAAACGATCTCAACGGTGGACCGAATACTATAAATACCCCACCCCCCATTGCTTTAAAACTCACAAGAATTCTGATTTGAGAGCTCTAAGTTGAAACCATTGTTTCATACCTGAGTTCTTGAGTCGGGATTAGCATTCGGGGACCCTGGGTAAGTATTCTTTCGTTCTTTTCCTTATTTTACTGCTTTTCGAGTCAGAAAGTCAAACTTTGTTTGACTTTCAGCGTTGACCATTAATGGTCAATGCGAAGTTCGTTTGAACTTCGCAACGTGAGTGTAATCACGTTGGTCATAGTCCCTTGGGACTATGCCCACTGATTACCACGTTGTCTAGAGTCGTAGGGTAGGCGATCTGATAAATCGCCTATACCTTCGAACTCGACCCATTTGGTCGATCATTAGGATCCGACCAAATACATTAGGTGACCATAGTAGGTAGGGAATAACCTTCCGAGGTTATACCCTATGGTCACATCGTTTGAGTAGTTGTATGATAGGTAGTTTATATGCCTTAGGTAAATTACCAGAATACCCTTTTCATGTATAATTGGTAATTAAGCATATGTAACCTAAACTCTTGTCACATAACTGATAATGTAACATGTTTAGGCATATAACACTTGTCATAGGACTAGTTAGACGGTCCGAACGCGTTTCACGCGCACGATGCGTTAAAGTAGCATAAGCTACCTTAATGGGTCGCGATGGGTCGATAAGACTTAGGTTAAGTTTCATTTAGCGTGTAGGCTTTGTTAAACCATATCACGTGAGTTCCTACACTCATTTGGTTTACAAACCCTAATGCTACCCAGTCTTCCGAGATAGGTCCGGTTTATTAACATAGTTACCTATATTAGGTGCCGTTTGATTTCCGTGATCTCTAGCTTTGTTTGGTTGTTACTCAAGGACTACTGAGCAATCTCAGGTGAGTACATAGACCCCTCTTTTACTGTTTTCCAAACTGTTTTGGGGTGGAACACATGTGCCTACTTGTTACTTTCGTGCTTTCCTGTTTTCACATCATATACTGGTTATGTTCATTAGTACACTATTAGTACATTGATTTACATGACTTTTTCTGCTTTGTATGTTAACTTAGCATACTTAGTACATCGTTTTACATTACATTTCTGTTGCATATGTTTACTCAGCATATGGACACATTATCCCAGTTCACATGCTATGTATGTCTGTTGTTGCATACTTAGTACAGATATTTCAGTTCACATGCTATGTATGTCTGTTGTTGCATACTTAGTACAGATATTTCAGTTTACATGTTATGTATGTATGTTGTTGCATACTTAGTACACTTATTATTCATTACATGCTTACATTTTGGCAATTGGTTTAAACATAGACATTGTACATTGTTGGTTTGGTTTGAGTAAGTGATTAAGTAACGAGGCGTGTGTAATATGATACAAGCATGGTGGATACGCCGCTGGTACTTCCTATATATAAGTGTTTGTATTGTATTACATATTTTAGCGTTATTTGAATCATTTCAGGTTGAGACATAGAACATTTTATACAAATAACATATTTTTCACAAGACATTGATTTACAAACAACTTATCTAATACAAACTCATTTTACATGGTTATTCATTTAACCATACATTATACATTATTTATACATATCATCTGATCTTATCGATTTTCAAATGATTTACAAAACAAAGCAAATAACAAGGTTCATGACTAAACATTTTCTCAAACATAAGTCATGAAACCTATTTTCACAAAACCTATGTATCTCACCGGCATTTTTATGCTGACGTACCATATTTTCACATGTGTTTTTCAGGAACTGTTGCATAAGATGATCAAGATATACATAGGCAGACTTGGGCTTTAGTGACAATAAAAGATGCAAGACTAGTTAATTATGTTGTATTTTCCTTGTTTGTTAAGACATTGTAACACTTTTAATCAATAAAACGAAACTTCAATTGCCATGGATTTGAAACAATTAATTCTGTTACAACACTCCCCGACGTTTCCGCCACGTTTTGTATGTTCTACGTGGTCGGGGTGTGACAGAAAAGATGGTATCAGAGCCAATGGTTATAGGGAATTAGGTTATTAGTAATGCTTTGACCTAGTCTATAACTTTCTTAGGACCCTAACGCGAGTTTACTTGCGTTTAGTCATAAAACAATACCGTCACCTATCCTTAGGCGACGACCACAACAAGAACATAAATTTCAAAACCGCTTCGAAAACTAATCATCTGTTCTAGGATGATTGATTACTAGGTTTTGAACCCTCTATTGTAAGGTTTTGAACTCTCAGTTATAAGGTTTTGAATCCCTTTGAATTTTCAAAATCTCATCAAGGTTTTGGGTTTTAAATAAATGTGAACACGTGCAAACTGGAAGGGTGAATGCCTGTATTCTGGGTTTTCTGTCTAGGCAAGCACTTCGTATACATCTCATCAGACGCGAGACCAGTTGTGCTTACCTGGGAATTCTTGGGATGAGTGTTCACTTATAGGCGAGCATGTCTTCGCGATACATTATATTGACCCATTTACTTTGATTAGTCACTGTCTCATTTGTTTGCCTTAGGTAACAAACAAATGGTCACAATCTACATGCCTTGTCATTTTCTTTTGACTATCTTTCGCTTGTTTCCTCCCATGTCTTCCATTTTCTACATGGTGCCTCTACGTTGCAACAACAATGTCCGAACCAGGTGCTACAACTGCCCAACAAATAGGCGTCGTACTCCAGAAGACCGTTGATTTAGCTATTACCATGACTCGTCTCAAGGATGAAGCCGTATAAGCGAACTGCTCCTTGGAGAAATCAATGCAACCTTCATCATTCAAATCAAATACCCTGTTACAAATGTACCCACGGTGGACGATGGGGACGTTTGGTTAACATATGCCGCTTTGTAATCCAAAGCAAAGCTGTTACAAATCCTGCTGCTGCTCAACCTTCAAACTCTGCTTCATATGTCGCTTGGCATATCTGGCGCCTCAACCTCATGAACTTTCTACTTTGTGTATCGACGTAGGCACGCCTAGTGCAAGGTGTCGGAACACCTCCCGTTACACAAACTCCAAAAATCCATGTAGGATCTTTCTATCCTCATAATTAGATCCTTGTGGATGGGTATCATTCATCGGAGTCCTTAATTGAATTCTTTGTATGATTCAATACGTACATCACAATTCAATAAGGACAAATCCGAATTCCTTTTAAGATTATCCTATTTTCATGGATGGATTCTTGAAATGATTAAAGTGCCAAAAGAAATCCACGAGTTGGATTCCTGGTGTGCTTTAAGTATCCGCGTCCAAAGATAACAAATTAATAAACAAGTCAAACAACTATGTGATTATGTGCTTATGTGTTTCCTTTTATGTTTTTGTGTGATCCAAGTTTTGTCATCCAAATCCTCTTAGAATCTTCCATATCTTCGTATAAGGGATTCATAGTAGGATATCCAAAGGTACTATATTAAATCCTCAATGGGCTTCTACGTTGTAGTTAAGTCCCTTGGATTTTATTGTACTATTCTATAATTAGACCCCTTGAGTGGTCTAGTTAAACAGATTGATCCAAAAATCTGGTTAAGTATATCAAATGATGATATAGCTGAAAGGACTCCTTGGAGGTCTAATTAAAAAGATCATGTGTTGATCTGATTAAAAGGACCCTATGGTAGTCTAGTCACACTCATCACAGGTTTGATATTTTCTTCCCCTACACATCATGAAATGCACTGTGCGGACTGTGCAAGGAATTACGTAATTATGGACGCGTACATAATTATGGAAATTCAGTGCACAGAGACCACAGCGAATTTTGTCATGTATTCCGTTCATTTTTGTTTCTGAAGATGTAAAATGACTCATTCGGTTCATTTTTGTTTCTGAAGATGTAAAATGACTATTCCATTCATTTTTGTTTCTGAAGATGTAAAATGACTCATTCGGTTCATTTTTGTTTCTGAAGATGTAAAATGACTATTCCGTTCATTTTTGTTTCTGAAGATGTAAAATGACTCATTCGGTTCATTTTTGTTTCTGAAGATGTAAAATGACTATTCCGTTCATTTTTGTTTCTGAAGATGTAAAATGACTCATTCGGTTCATTTTTGTTTCTGAAGATGTAAAATGACTATTCCGTTCATTTTTGTTTCTGAAGATGTAAAATGACTCATTCGGTTCATTTTTGTTTCTGAAGATGTAAAATGACTATTCCGTTCATTTTTGTTTCTGAAGATGTAAAATGACTATTCCGTTCATTTTTGTTTCTGAAGATGTAAAATGACTCATTCGGTTCATTTTTGTTTCTGAAGATGTAAAATGACTATTCCGTTCATTTTTGTTTCTGAAGATGTAAAATGACTCATTCGGTTCATTTTTGTTTCTGAAGATGTAAAATGACTATTCCATTCATTTTTGTTTCTAAAGATGTAAAATGACTCATTCGGTTCATTTTTGTTTCTGAAGATGTAAAATGACTCATTCGGTTCATTTTTGTTTCTGAAGATGTAAAATGACTCATTCGGTTCATTTTTGTTTCTGAAGATGTAAAATGACTCATTCGGTTCATTTTTGTTTCTGAAGATGTAAAATGACTCATTCGGTTCATCTTTGTTTCCGAAGATGTAAAATGGCTATTCCGTTCATTTTTGTTTCTAAAGAATGCCTGTTGAAAATAACTCCGTTCATTTTTCAATTCTGAAGAATGTCCGTTAAAGAGAAATAACAGGATTATGCCTTTCTTATCTCTGGTGGTTATTTGACACAAAGCCACAGTTAGACTCCTACGAATTAATTTCGGGACGAAATTTCCTAAAGTAGGGGAGACTGTAACACCCGTGTCACTCCAACCATCAGACAAATGCCAAACCAATGAAATATAGTATTTCATACTTGGGATTTGTAAAAATATGTGTATCGTTTACACATATCAATTCTTGTTTGATTTCAAGCTTTAAATCGCTTTCTGGAGGGTTATACGCGCTCTGATGTGTAGATATAACCAGTTTAATCCAACGAACACTCCGGAATAGTGAAATAGGCTTAACATACCTTAAATAACCTTTACATAACTTATATATAAGTTTTGGAAGGTTTGGTGTGGTGAAATCAAAGTTTAATCGCTTACAGGGACTAAAGTTGACAAACTGCGAAAGTATGCCAATTTGAACTGTAACAGACATTCCGGAACATGACCATAAGTTAAACACACCTTAAATATCCTTTATATAGCTTAGAAATAGGCTTTGAGGGGTTCGGTGTGCTAAAATAAACTTTTGGGTCATTCAGGGACTAAAAGTGTCAAAAAGTGCACAAGTTTGCATTTTCGCGCATAACTTACGTTCTGGATATATCCGGACACCCAAAAATTTATGTAAGCATGACTATATTATGATTTAGTGTTTGGATTGCCAAAAATCCATTCGTCGCGTCATTTGGATCGTTTTTCGCGCTTATGCGCATTCCGTCGTAATTAACCGAACATCGCGTTCGTACGGCCAAACGAACCGACATCCGAGATATTTTTGAGCATGTTTTAAGTTCCCTATACTTTAACTTCATTTTAGAGCTTTGAAATGTGGTTAACGGGCCTTAAACGTGTCAAAAATGGCCTAAATACAGTTCAGGGACCAAAACTGACTTTCTGCCAAACTTAACCCCTACGATGCGCAGGGACTTTTGCCCTACGATGCGCAGGGGTTATCCTGACCAGATACAATGTTTAAACAGCCTGTTTTCAGCTGTTTAAACCACCACCACATGTTCCTACTTGCTTAGTCATGAAGATAAGGAGCATATGTGGCCTCCATAACCTTTCAACACTTGTACGGATCGGATCATGGCACGTTTTCCATGAAACGATCTCAACGGTGGACCGAATACTATAAATACCCCACCCCCCATTGCTTTAAAACTCACAAGAATTCTGATTTGAGAGCTCTAAGTTGAAACCATTGTTTCATACCTGAGTTCTTGAGTCGGGATTAGCATTCGGGGACCCTGGGTAAGTATTCTTTCGTTCTTTTCCTTATTTTACTGCTTTTCGAGTCAGAAAGTCAAACTTTGTTTGACTTTCAGCGTTGACCATTAATGGTCAATGCGAAGTTCGTTTGAACTTCGCAACGTGAGTGTAATCACGTTGGTCATAGTCCCTTGGGACTATGCCCACTGATTACCACGTTGTCTAGAGTCGTAGGGTAGGCGATCTGATAAATCGCCTATACCTTCGAACTCGACCCATTTGGTCGATCATTAGGATCCGACCAAATACATTAGGTGACCATAGTAGGTAGGGAATAACCTTCCGAGGTTATACCCTATGGTCACATCGTTTGAGTAGTTGTATGATAGGTAGTTTATATGCCTTAGGTAAATTACCAGAATACCCTTTTCATGTATAATTGGTAATTAAGCATATGTAACCTAAACTCTTGTCACATAACTGATAATGTAACATGTTTAGGCATATAACACTTGTCATAGGACTAGTTAGACGGTCCGAACGCGTTTCACGCGCACGATGCGTTAAAGTAGCATAAGCTACCTTAATGGGTCGCGATGGGTCGATAAGACTTAGGTTAAGTTTCATTTAGCGTGTAGGCTTTGTTAAACCATATCACGTGAGTTCCTACACTCATTTGGTTTACAAACCCTAATGCTACCCAGTCTTCCGAGATAGGTCCGGTTTATTAACATAGTTACCTATATTAGGTGCCGTTTGATTTCCGTGATCTCTAGCTTTGTTTGGTTGTTACTCAAGGACTACTGAGCAATCTCAGGTGAGTACATAGACCCCTCTTTTACTGTTTTCCAAACTGTTTTGGGGTGGAACACATGTGCCTACTTGTTACTTTCGTGCTTTCCTGTTTTCACATCATATACTGGTTATGTTCATTAGTACACTATTAGTACATTGATTTACATGACTTTTTCTGCTTTGTATGTTAACTTAGCATACTTAGTACATCGTTTTACATTACATTTCTGTTGCATATGTTTACTCAGCATATGGACACATTATCCCAGTTCACATGCTATGTATGTCTGTTGTTGCATACTTAGTACAGATATTTCAGTTCACATGCTATGTATGTCTGTTGTTGCATACTTAGTACAGATATTTCAGTTTACATGTTATGTATGTATGTTGTTGCATACTTAGTACACTTATTATTCATTACATGCTTACATTTTGGCAATTGGTTTAAACATAGACATTGTACATTGTTGGTTTGGTTTGAGTAAGTGATTAAGTAACGAGGCGTGTGTAATATGATACAAGCATGGTGGATACGCCGCTGGTACTTCCTATATATAAGTGTTTGTATTGTATTACATATTGTAGCGTTATTTGAATCATTTCAGGTTGAGACATAGAACATTTTATACAAATAACATATTTTTCACAAGACATTGATTTACAAACAACTTATCTAATACAAACTCATTTTACATGGTTATTCATTTAACCATACATTATACATTATTTATACATATCATCTGATCTTATCGATTTTCAAATGATTTACAAAACAAAGCAAATAACAAGGTTCATGACTAAACATTTTCTCAAACATAAGTCATAAAACCTATTTTCACAAAACCTATGTATCTCACCGGCATTTTTATGCTGACGTACCATATTTTCACATGTGTTTTTCAGGAACTGTTGCATAAGATGATCAAGATATACATAGGCAGACTTGGGCTTTAGTGACAATAAAAGATGCAAGACTAGTTAATTATGTTGTATTTTCCTTGTTTGTTAAGACATTGTAACACTTTTAATCAATAAAACGAAACTTCAATTGCCATGGATTTGAAACAATTAATTCTGTTACAACACTCCCCGACGTTTCCGCCACGTTTTGTATGTTCTACGTGGTCGGGGTGTGACACCATACCATGTAAGAATTATTCGTAATCATAGTAACATGTATTTCACCCCCGCATTTTAGAAAACTGAAAACAGTTAGAGAAAAGGGGGACATGAACTCACAGTGGTGCGTCTCTACCAAGTATATCTCCTGATCAAGCAACTGTGCGACGACCTACACGTACTAGATCTATTAGACGGACGGCCGTGCCTTAGCTTAAGGTTTAAGTTTTTGGGAAATAGTTAGACAACTATTTCGTGTTTACATTTTGTAAATACTTGGTAATTATTCTCCTTCCCAAGGATGGGGGATTTAATACATGTGCGTTCGTATACCTTCAAAATATATTATTAAGTCTCACTTAAAAGTATATTTTATTTTTAACTCCAAAATATAAATATTCTTCCCAAAAGAATACTTTGACAAAAATACGCGCTCATAAATATTTTCTGAAATGCGTAAGCTACGTTTTAAAGATCAGGTGGTAATAATTATACCGTTGTAACTTATTATTAATTATGAAAGCGTATGTATTACCTTGAAACCGTTAATATTTGGTAATATTATTTTTACTCTAAAAATAATATTTGTATAGTTCACAAAATAATCATAAAAATTCACAAGTGTTTTTACTAAATATATACTAAATATATATTTTAGCAAGTTTTTATTTTGTGAAAATCCCACCTCCGATAATTAGAAATCTTGTAATAAAGTCATGGCGAAATCTATAATTCGAAAACATGTTAAAAAATGTATTTCTAACACTTGTAGTGACAATATTTCTAAGTGTTAGGTTTTTGGAAAAATTTCGCCAGAGTTTCCTCTGTAACTGGAGGTAGCCACGCTTTCAAGCGTATCATTTTCTTTTACAAATCAAACCAACAATTTTCTCATTCAATCAAAACAATGTTCAAAGCATCAAACTAGTCAATATATATGTAAATCGCAAGAATTACATGAACTTGTAGTTTTTCCAAAAATATGTAGTAAAGCTCCTTACTTTTAACGTATCTTTATATAAATCCATCCGGTTTCGTAAAAGCCTCGCTTTTAAAGAAATTCCATCTTTACAACTTCTTGTAAAATTTGACGAAACTAGTTCTTTGTCGAAACTTAGTGTTACACAAGTGTTTACACACTTGTGTGTTTAAAAATTATTCTTGTTCATGTAAGATCCGGTTTTAGAAAATAAGATTTCCTTGACACTCGGTCCTTTGAAAATACCGCTTGTAGATCCGTAGATCTACTAGTTTTAAACACTATTTCGTAAGTAAAATCGTTTTTACACAAGTTCAAGTTTCTCGGGTGGTAGAGTTTCATCACTTAACCCTTGTTACACTTAAACAAGCTCTATGTCATGATCCATGATCACGACTAATCCGGGTTAGATGATGATCCGAGCTACCACATCATAGATCGGCACTAAATAATTACACAAAACAAATCTTACAAGATTTACACAACAACTTAGCTTTTAACCATCATATTCATCATTTTAGTAGACTTTTACCATATCATCTTGTATGTTCATAGATTTTAACCGACAAAGTTCTTTTTAACCACTTTAAAATAGATCGAGAGTGTGTTTAAAGCAACTTACTACTAGCTCGAGGCTAGGGAAGGAACTAGTCGAAGAATGAGTGGATAAAAGCATTAGGGTGAGGTCCTTCGCGTTCCGAATGCACCAAGCTTCCTCGTATGAGATCCTTTACACTTGTAGATGCTTGAAATGGCAAGATCAAAGCTCGAAAATGGATGGGTGTGGGTGTGTGTGTTCGGCCGAGAGCCAAAGAGAGGGAGAGAGAGGAGTGATTTGTTAAGTGGTTTAGTGAATATGATGGACTATGCTTGTTACTTATAGATAAATCTTTCCATTTTAACCAAAGGGTTTTATGTCCACTTGATATTAGACAACCAAGATTATTTTAATCTTGCAAGGACAAGGGGTGTCACCATATGGTGACCGATTTCGTTGGAGGGGGGGTCTATGGTTCCATTTCAACTAAACATTAGTTATTAGTTAGGTTAATTTAGTTAGTTTAGGGATTAACCCGGTTACTAGTGTGTCATGCATTATGACGGGTGTTAGGGTATTCAGGGACCCTAACTGGCTCAGAAAAAGATAAACAATGTTATTGGCAAAATTTTTATGTTCCGGGTAAAGTCCGGTTGTTCGGTTGGATAGAGATCCGTTAAAGTGCTTAACAAAGCTTTAAAGTGTCGTTATTATTATTTTAGTGACACAACTTATTCCCGACACTTTGGAAAGTGTCTAGCAATGTTTTTCTCATGTTTTGGCACTTTATTAGGTAGCTAGATGCTGAATTATTATTTAAAGTGCTGAGTTTTGTACTTAGAGTACGTTTTAGGCACATCCGGTCACTGTAACTTATATCTAGTGACGCAGTTCTACAACCCTTATATCCCTACACTCACCACTAGTGTAGCAAACTATCTCAGGCTCTTACAGGCCTTAGAGGCAGTACCTGCCTGGTGCTAGTTATGACAGCACGTTCAATATGTTGTCCGTTCATTGTGCTACTATGCTTTTGGTGCATCAAGGTTGTCACAAAGGTGCTGTAAGCAAAACATGGAGTGACAGCAAGTAAAGTATGATGCAAGTAAGTACATGTATCAGTATTCAAGTAGCAGTTTATCCACAAGTTCAAGTAAGCACAGTAATTAAGCAGTAATTAATTATTAATTAAGTCGTACGGATACCTGGTTTAGTGAGGGTTGTCACAGCGAGCTCGTTTTCCGTCGGGTACTTGCTACAACTGTGGCGAAATGGGTCATTTCAGGAACAAATGCCCAAAGTTTGTCAATGCAAATCCGACCCATGGATGAGCATTTGGCCGATTAGAAGAAGCTGCTGCTTTGAATAATCCGAATCTTATGTTTATGTTTCTAGTGTTTTCCTTTGAACTCGGAAACAATCGATTTTTGTTTATAAATAAATCTTTATTTGCAATTCCGATGTACAAATATAGTTGCATGTGTGTATGGCATACCCTATGATACCTACACCAAAAGAACCGTATTTGTAGTTCTCTTGTTCATATGATCGCTCATGATTTCCTAGAAGATGCTAAGTGCTCGTTTCATTCTAAGAAACGAAATTGGCAATCTGAGTAATCACTTTAATTCCTTGGTTAGATAACTAAGGAAACCCTTATCTATCAAAGTTACTTTTTATTTTTGCAATTTTTATTTTGATGAAGCTATAATTCAAACAAAGTTATTTTTTTATGAACTTGCTTGTTTATTTCTTTTGCTTCATCATCAACATATTTATTTATTTAATTTTTTTTTTTAAAGTCATACGAAAAACCGAGCTTGTCACTAAAACAAATGGTTAAAAATATAAAGGTTTTGGTGGGTGAAAGGGTGTTTGGTTTGGGTTAAGAAATGAAAAGGTTTGGGCTCAAAGGGGTTAACTAGGGGGATTTTGGGTAGGTGGTAAAAAAAAATATAATGGTGTAGAAATAAAAAGGGTTAGTCCTAATGCCTCCATCATTTACTTACTCGGGTTTAAGTTGGTAAGGACCGGGAATGTATCGTCGTGGCAAGTTCTAGAGTTGTAAGAACCAAGCGGCTATTCTCACAAGAAACGAAAAATGAGCATTTAGTTTAAAGATATGTATTTGTATGCTCAATAAAGGCTCAAAACTCACTTTTGTGGGAATGGGTTTTTATGTGATCAAGTATATATAATTAAATTTTAACTAAGTTTGTCATGCCTTTTTCATAATTTTCTTATGTTGGTTCTTTTTATCACGACGCTATCGGTTGTAAATTTGTAAAAATATAATCTTTTTAGAATTTGAAATTCCCAAGTTAAACCTGGACAAGTAAAAAAAATGAAATTTTTTTGAAAAAATTTGGGGTGATTAGCGGTTCCAATAGAGTTTTGTGTAAGGCTTGTAATTAGGACTTGCAAGATTCAAAGTTTTAGCATCCCCCCACACTTAAATTACACATTGTCCTCAATGTGTCCCAAAAATAAGTTTTTAGGTTGATTGAATATGTAAAAGGTGTGAAAAAGCAAAGTTTTTATGTTACTGGGCGTCTGGACACGGCCCCGTGGTGTCCGGGCACGGCCCCGTGTTCAGGTGCCAGTAACAAAAAGTTGAACAAAAGAAACAGAATCCTGGACACGGGGGCGTGTTGGGTGAACACGGCCCGTGTCCAGTTTACCTGAACTGGGTATTTTCTACAGACTGTGCAGCACGGGGCCGTGTTGGGCGGGCACGGCCCGTGCTGAACCTGCTGTAATGAAGAAAATTTGTCGGATGGCCCTGTTTTCGTGCATGGGGTGCTGGTCCAAGTTTCCCTTGTTATCCTTCACCATCCCGAGTGTGGTTTACTCATTACAACATCATCCAAACACCAAATTAACTAAAACCATCATTCATTAAGTCATAGAGAAAATTACAAAATAATCCTAAAAGTTAAAATACTAGATAGTTAGGTCAAAGAAACACAAGAAATCTAAACCAAGAAGTTCTAGCCTACTACTTATTCTATTAGCAAAATTTCCGAAAAGATAAATCTCTCGGTTAGATGTGGCTTGAAAAACTTCTTTTTCCGGGCATGGGTTCCTCACACGTTGGCGAGCCATTCTTCGATCTCCCTAGAGAGGAGAAAGTCGGGCTTATTGGCATTGGTTTGAGGAGGTGCAACCTCCACCGGGACTTCTTGTAGATCTTCAAGAAGAGGTTCCGCTGGAATGTCGTCCCAACCGGTAGGATCGTTGATTCCAAGTGCTAGGTTCCAATCCTCTTGAGGGAGGATTGGTTCCATGGGAGGTGTTACAAGAATGTTTAACCTCTGGTGCAAGAGGTTTATTTTTTGAAAACTGTTTTCCAACCCCACCGTAAGATAATTTATACGGTCTATTAGGACCTCCTCTACCGAAGTCATCTCGTCAAGAGCTTCACGTAATGCCATCACGTAACGTACGAGAGTCGCTTCGATTGATGACCTTCTCTCCCTTCGACTGTTTCTGGAGTGCGCAGAAGAAGTTCCACTGTTTTGACTAGACATTCTACGTAAACAAACCAGAAATAGTTCATTTTAAATGAAACAGTACATCGGACACGGCCCCGTGCTCAATGACCACGGCCCCGTGTTCAACTTTCTGCAGATTTCCGGAACAAGGAATCTTGGAGTTTTAAATTATTTTTCCAACTTATGAAGCATTTTTTAACAGAAATAACTTAAAACAACGTTGCATAACTTATTTTTAGAAAGATTCCTTGGACAAAAATCTAATAATCAACACAATAAAGCTTGAGAGCAAGCTTCAATGGAGGTGTTGAGACAAGAAAGATGAAGAAGAAGGCAATGGATAAAAGAAGAAAGGACAAGATGTTTGTTAGAACCTTCTTTTAGAAAATACCTAGGATGGTAGGTGAGAAGATCCTCTCAAATCTCTGTCCTGGATGGTCTAAATGTGCAGGATTCTTGGCTGCATTTATAGAAAACGACAGCATACTGAACACGGCCCCGTGTCGGCTGGACACGGCCCCGTGTGTAGGCAAGATCCTGACACATTTTTTCTGTATTCTGACTAAAAGTCAGAAAGGAATCTTTTGGTGGACACGGGGGCGTGTTGACCTGGACACGGCCCCGTGTCGAAAGGCTGTTTATGAAGTTTGTCTATTTTTAAGGAACTTTTCCGGATCGGGTGGTTCCTTACTGGATGGAACAACCCCAAAGTGCCTAAGATACCTTAATTGTTCTAGATTAAGAAGAGAACGCAAGAGGTTGTCGGTGAGGGTGATTCCTATGCTATATGTAGGTGGACAAGTCCAACCCTTTTCCGGGCTCTTGTTAAAGAAGGTGTATGCCGAATCGCTCAGGTCTATGTATGCATCGAACGAAGTCGATGGGGAGTCCTTCACGGCACAATCGACACAGGGACGACTATCGCTCAAGTCTTCACTAGAGTTAGAGGTAACGTTGGTAACAACGAAGTTGTTTTTATGCGATCCCAACAATTCTTCTTGGTTATCGTCGTGAGATAAATTATTGAAATCTATCATAAGTTCTTCTAACCAATTAAGAATTAGATCTTCCATTTGAAATAGTTCATCAAGAAGCATTTCTCCTAGAAGATCCGGTTGAGAGCATTCGAGGGAGAGATAAGGATTATTTTTACTTTCGCCCCTCTTAAGGCTACATGAAAACAATGGGTCTATATAGTGGGGCTTATAATTTAGAAAATAACATTCTAATTCTTTATGAGAGCCACCACATATTTGACACCACGTACCATAAGAGTGCCGAAAGTAAAAAATATCATTATCACTCATGTTTGTGTCAGAAATTACCAACCGTCGGGATCTTACGGTTCTGTTTTCAGTAACTGAATCTTGGGCACGGGGCGTGTTGGGTGGGCACGGCCCCGTGTTCAGCTTACAGTCGGACTTAAAACAGGATTGTCAGTTCCAATGATTGGGCACGGGGGGTGTTCAGCGGGCACGGCCCGTGCTGAGTTCTGCAGAAGCTGAAAAAAACTAAGAAAAATCCTAAAAAAATGGAAAAATAAGAAAAACGATTAGGCCGTCGATTCCTAACTTTCTTAAAATCCTTGTGTCCCCGGCAACGGCGCCAAAAACTTGATGTGCATGAGTGTTATTAGTTTTTAATGTATATGTTAAGCCCTTTTTAACACTTTTTAGCCAAGTTATAAATTTATAAAACACGATATTTACTAACACTAAACACACATATGGCCAAGTGCACCCATCGTGAGCGTAGTATAGTGTTGGTAAGATACCGAGGTCGTCCAAGGACACAAGAGCTTTTAGTACCGGTTTATCCTCAACGTCTAATCAAATCAAAAATTAGAAAAATGTTTTAAACTAGAAAAATAAAAACTAACTAAAATGCTGAAAATAAAATAAAATAAAAACAGATAGACAAGATTAATCACTTGGCTCCGACTCGTGTATAGTGTAACCTTTGATTATTTCCGCACTTTTGCACTATTTAAGATATTATCTTAGTTATTGTAGTAGGCCCCTCTTTTGAAGGTGATGTTACCCTCAACCCATTAGTTTGAGTCAGCAAGGATACAATCCTAAAGGGTCGGATTATTGAAAGATAATTAATTAAGTTATTAATGCATATTATGGTAGGCCCCTCTTTTGAAGGTGACGTTACCCTCGGCTAACTAGTCTGGGTCAGCAGGGATACAGTCCTAAGTAGCTGGGTTAAAGTATTAATAGTAGCTTACATATGAGGGGATCAAAGAGTTTGGACCCCCGCCATCCAATACCGGTGGGTATTGAAGGAGGTCCTACTAAATTTGACCCAGGTCCTTGCAGGATCTATACACTGAACAAGGCAAGACTCTTACCAAACTGTTCCCTTAACCCCCGACCAGGTAGCCAACATACCTCCATATAGACCGTGGAGATATGAATGGTGAAAATATTTTATTTTATATAGACAGTAAAATAATGCCAAGACACCACGGACAAACGATAAGGAAGAATCACCTTCAACATAAGAAACTAGTTATTAAAGTCATTAATACATAACCAAGTAAAAAGTGCGAAAAGATTAAAAATAAAAAGTATTACACTAGACACATGTCTTCACCAAGTGATGTAAGATACTTAGGCAAACATGGCCTTTGATTTTCAAGAACTCTTACGATCAATCTTGGATCCCGAGACGATTCACACACTCTATGATGGACAATGGATGATGGTGGTGGATGATGGTGTTATGGTGGTGGTGGGTGGTGGGTGAAGTGTGAGAGAGGTGGTGTGCCAAGGGATGGTTTGCAAATGAGCCAAGCACCCCTATTTATAGCCTGAACAGTAGCTCGGGCACGGCCCCGTATCCAGTGGGCACGGCCCCGTATTCAGTGGGCACGGCCCCGTGTCCATCCTCTTCTCTGTCTTCATTAATTGCAGTTTGTCTGCATTAGTTGACCACTGTCACACCCCCAAAATCCACATGCGGAGTATCACCGCTTGGAGGCGTGACTGACCAGGATCAAGCCACCAATCATATTGAACATAACAAGTATTAAGTAAAATCCAAACACACACAATATGAAAGGTGTTTCAAATCAAAAACGGAGTTAAGTGTTTAGCGGAAGCATAATTGTAAAAACCCAATGTAAATATTAAGTACGAAATAAAGTATTGTTTTCAGCATGGCACACACTGCCATGTCCCACAACGACTGCGCCTCCCTGTGCAAGCTCCATAAGTACCTAACGACCTGCAAGGCATGTAGCAACGAATCAACAACAAAGTTGAGCGAGTTCACAGTTGGTTGTTTAGTTATAGCATTCGTTTCGTAAATCGTGTGTTCGTTTTGTAAACCATGTATCGTATTAATTCGTATCGCGGTTTCCCAGACATGTTTGCGAAGATTGGTGGGGGCTTCCCATGTGTTACTAGACCACGCGTATCGACTGCTACGAAAATGTAAGAGGTGCCCTAAGTCAATGTCTATCAGCATTGACCCTTTGCCCATAGTCCATTAGTACACGCCCGTTCGGACGACACGGTGTGAGGTTTGTTAAACCTAATAGCGCTATCTACTAATGACCCGCTCGCCATAGGCCTCGGCGATTAAGTCGATAAATGAGGGACTTAAAGTGATAGAGTGATGGTCTTATGGTCGTACGTATCCTGTTGTATGGGGAGTACGCAAGTTTGTAGTTACCGTTCAGTTCTTTAACCCATTCCCAACCCTTGGGAATCCCATGCCTTGGATAGAGTGTGAACTCACCTTGGTTTGCTCGGTTTGATTAAATGCTCGTTAAACAGTTGATCAGTCAAAATCCTATCGTGGTTACCAGAGACAATCAGTTTCATGAATTCACAATTCACGTATCTTATCATACGTATTGCTCAAACAATAAACAACCAAACATATAACCATCGCGTATGTCATAACAAGCATCCTAATCATAGTACATTTTCGATACAAGTTCATGTCACACCAACGCACATGTTAAGTAGTTCACTTCACCTTCAAGTAACCATGTAAGTCATGACAAGAAAACATGCAACATGACAAGTCGATTATTATCATATAGTCGTCTAACAAGTATGCGAGATCACATTACAAATCCACTGAACACCATAACTTGGCATATCACAAAATTATTCATGTTTTATGATTACATTACTGTTCGGGTCGCCTATAAATCA
The DNA here is from genome assembly GCA_030545235.1 of Helianthus tuberosus. Lineage (NCBI taxonomy): Eukaryota > Viridiplantae > Streptophyta > Magnoliopsida > Asterales > Asteraceae > Helianthus > Helianthus tuberosus. The sequence continues at coordinate 6,506 of JARYGA010004782.1, read as the reverse complement.
TATATCACCATCCTCTCCTAATTGCTCAAAATAATACCCACACAAGATCGGCCCATCTTAACCAACCCTCGCGGCCCAATACCCATGGGTGTCCAATCCGATTCAGTTTTGCATGTTTATTAAAGTTCTATAATTCCAACATGTAGCATATGATTTCAAAATCATTTAAAACAAATCAGTATCTCATGTGAAATCACTTATACTGTACATATGTTGCTTCATATATGAAAATTATGAGTCACATGCAAAGCAATCACATGGGCTCTGACATTTTACATGCAAACTTCAAGATTAATGGCCAATAATCTATCTACCACAAACTCCTAATTGGACCGATAATAGACTTTCACATGGGCCATATATATATACTATTATATTGGACCGATAAAATCACAATTCAGAGTTGAATAGGAAAGTGAATGCTTCATGTGATGCCTACTGACACCAAAACACAACTCAAACTAAACATCCAGCTTTTAATTAATTGCACTTGAATTTCATTGGACCTCCAATACAAGTTCACATATGCCGACAACAACAATTTAACCTCTTGTTCATCAATCATTATCCAATCATATGAATATACACACTTCACAATAATAGTTAATGCATGATACGAAATAATTAATCCATAATGATTCAAATCAAATAATTATCAATAATAAGTCACTAACCTAAACAGGAGAAACAAGAGCAATGAACTAGTCGATGTAGGAGGCTTCGAGAGTTTCAAGGCTGCCGTCGCACACAAGGTTAGGGAGAGACTCTAGGGTTTTCTATACGTGCTCAAACATAACCGACTTCATAAGTTATATCGAAAACACAACTGGGCCTGCCGAACACCCTTGGGCCAAGGCCCATTCCTGGCGAAATCGATGAAGCCGACGAAAAAATTGGGTTTTCGTTGGGTGGATGGCGAAAACAGGTGTTTTCGTTAAACATGTGTTTTCGTTAGGTGGGTGGGTGTTTTCGGCCAAGGCTCCATTTTGTTTTTATTAAATATACAAAGCATAACACTAATATAAAACATATATCATATACACACTTACAATACACACCAAGAATATAACATATCAATCACAGTACGATTTAATGTATTACAACGTGTACAGTTGTGAAACAAACAAGTCATGTAAACAAACAATCTAAACAATTAACGTGAAATAATGCGAAGATGGAATCTTGGAAACTCGAGTTGTCACATTATCCCCAACTTGAAAGAAATTTCGTCCCGAAATTTAGCACGCGGTTACTGAGGAAGCTAGTTGTGTTGTGTAGTTTACTTGTTTTCCTGGGGTGTCACATCATCCCCCCGTTGATTTGGAATTTCGTCCCGAAATTCTGTAGTAGCTTCAGCCTCAGTAGTGGTTGCACTGTTTCCGAATAACTGGGGATACTTGAGTTTCATTTGATCTTCTCGTTCCCAGGTAAACTCTGGGCCACGACGGGAGTTCCAACGAACTCGAACAAGAGGTATTCTAGTGTGCTTAAGGACCTTAACGTCTCGATCTGTGATTTCAACTGGTTCCTCGACGAATCGCAACTGATAGTCGATAGTGAGCTCCTTCAAAGGAACTATAAGGTTCTCATCTGACAGACACTTCTTCAGATTCGACACGTGAAAAACGTTGTGAACTGCACTGAGTTCTACGGGCAGGTTTCGTTTGTAGGCCACCTTGCCTATTTTCTCTATAATTTCGAACGGTCTGACATATCGCGGATTGAGCTTGCCTCGTTTACCAAAACGAACCACACCCTTCCAGGGTGAAACTTTGAGTAGCACTCGATCCCCAACTTGGAACTCGAGTGGTTTCCTGCACTTATTAGCGTAAGCTTTCTGACGGTCGCGTGCCACCGCCATGCGTTGTCATATCTGAGCAATTCTTTCCGTTGCGTCTACCACCAGTTTCGGAACCGTGATCTGACTGTCTCCCACCTCTGCCCAACAAAGAGGTGATCGGCATTTACGACCGTATAAAGCCTCGAATGGAGCGGCTTGAATGCTGGTGTGGTAACTGTTGTTATACAAAAACTCCACTAACGGGAGATGTTTTTCCCAGCCGTTGCCAAAATCGATTACACATGCCCGAAGCATGTCTTCTAGAGTTTGGATGGTGCGTTCAGACTGCCCATCCGTTTGCGGGTGGTAAGCTGTGCTCATATCTAATCTTGAGCCAAAGGACTTGTGCATTGCTTGCCACAGTTTAGAAGTAAAACGTGCATCACGATCGGAAATAATGGAGGTTGGCACCCCGTGCCTCGAGACAACTTCCTTAAGGTAGACGTCTACTAGAGTAGAGAACTTATCCGTTTCCTTAATAGCCAAAAAGTGTGCAGATTTTGTGAGTCGATCCACGATCACCCAAATAGTATCATTCCCACGTTGAGATCTAGGTAGGCCAGTAACGAAATCCATGGAAATTTGCTCCCATTTCCATTGTGGTATTTCTGGTTGTTGAAGTAGGCCCGATGGTTTCTGGTATTCAGTCTTGACTCTCGCACAAGTCAAACACTTGCTAACGTAAGTTGCTATGCGAGCTTTCATGCTAGGCCACCAATACGTAGTTCTGAGGTCGTGGTACATCTTATCCGAACCAGGATGTACTGAGTAGCGAAACTTATGTGCTTCATCCATTACAAGTTCTCGTAAATTGCAATAGAGTGGGACCCAGATGCGTCCTGTTACATAGTAGGCGCCGTCTTCCTTTTGTTCTAACCGTTGTCTTGAGCCGCGTAGGGCTTCAGCCTTGACGTTTTCGAGTTTCAATGCTTCTACCTGAGCATCTCTGTCACACCCCCAAAAGTCCACCTGCGGAGTACCACCGCTTGGAGGCGTGACTGACCAGGATCCAGCCACCAATCATATTGATCATGCAAGTTAAAGGATATAAAAGTTTAACCAATACAATTGGTGTCCAAGTAAGGCATAGTTAAGTTGCAAGCGGAAGCGTAAGTCTTAAAACCAATACATAAGTTTAATTGTTTCAAAGTTTAACATGGCACACAGTCGTCCATGTCCCACAACGACTATCTTCCATGCAAGCTCCAGCTAAGTACCTATTGTCCTGCAAAGCATGTAGTAACGAGTCAACAACAAGTTGAGAGAGTTCACGGTTGGGTGTTCGTTTTAAGTTGTTTCAAAAACAGTTTCCTTTATCTGGCATCCTGCCGTGGGGGTTACCCCATAATTGAAAACGTGACTTGTTTATTCCCAGTTACTCTGGCTATCCAGCCGTGGGGGCTACCCCGTGTTAGTTATCTGGCATTTCGGCCGTGGGGGCTACCCCATGTATACACTAGACTCGTTACCATATCGACTGCTGACTGTAGTCATGTTTATGTGCCCTGAAACTGTCAATGTCTATCATCATTGACGTGCCCCAGATCCATTAGTTCACGCCCGTCCTCTGCGGCACGGTGTGAGGTTTGTCAGACCTAAATAGCGCTATCTAACTAATGACCCGCTCGCCATTGGCCCGGCGATTAAGTCGATATAAAAAGGAGGGACTTCGTGATAGAGTTTTGGTCTAGTACGAGTTATCTGTCCGTGAGGACGAGGAATTACATTCCTGAACCATTGTTGTCCTACCCAAGGAGGACGAGGAACCCATGTTCCTTAACCCCAATTCCCGACCCCTGGGAATCCCATGCTTTGTAGAGGGTGTGAACTCACCTTGGTTTGCTCGGCAGATACACAGAAAGGTCAAACAAGCAATATTGTGGTCACTCACGTCCTATCATAGTTGTATCATACAAGTCAGGTTCAAACCACGTATTGCACGTATGTTCTACACGTATGCTAGCACATTGTATGCAAGTATCATTCATGGCAGCCCAACAACATTCACATTCAACAGTTACACATAAGGTCCATGCATTAGGCCCAAAAGTCTGGCCCAATCATCTAAGTCCGTAATGGGGTGCAAGTTCAAGTCAGCGTGTACATGCACATGGTCTCGAGTCGAGACTGTGCGGTCTCTAGTCGAGACTGTGCGGTCTCGAGTTGTTGACTACAAGTTCTCGAGTCGCAACTGAAGTGGTCTCGGGTCACGCATATGCTGGTCTCGAGTCGCAATCAGACTCGCAACCATGGTCTCGGGTCATAATGGTTGTGTGCTGATCAAGTGTGGTCTCGAGTCGAGACTATAGGTTCTCGACTCGCAACTTGTGTCGAAACCGGGGATCTTGAGTTGACATATGGTGGTCTCGAGTCGAGACAGAAGATCTCGGCTGGGGACATTTGCTGAATTCGACGTTGTACTTGGCCAATGAGATTTCATGGTCATGATATTATGTACTATCCAGTAATATTGCACTAACATGTTCCCTTGTCTATGCCTTACCAAAAATGGATCAAACATGGCAATTTCAAATGTTCATAACATATTCATATCATCTTCAAGTTGTTCTTCATATATTCATCATGTTCATCATAATATCCAATAGTTCATCATGATCATAACTTGAAACAACAATCCAAACATTCAAATAACTAATCGATTTCCACATATATGCAGCCATTTAACAAGCATTTGATTTGTAACATAAGAGTATGCAATCCGATTTTATGAACATTAACAACTAATGGTTTAGACCACATTTAAACACAAGATATCATTAACCCATCATACAATATATCCGAAATCGAGTCATGTTATCTTATTAATCATCATCATGCATAAAACTTAACAAATAAACATATTATCACATAATCTTCATCATACATCATCATCAAACCGAAACAAACGCATAACATGCATCACTAACCTATAACATCACACATCAACACCTTTAATCATGAAAATACATGTGTTTGCAAAGGAATCACTAACCGGTTCAAGTATGGGTTCAAAGGTGTGAGTGAAGCCTCCAAGTGGGTGTGTACGAGTTGATCCGAGAGCTCCTTAGTGGTCACCGGTTTGAATCCGAGAGTGAGGGAGGAGGGTGTTGTGGCTTAGGGTTTTAGTGAAGAGGGTGGAGTGTGTGTGTGGGTGAGTGTAGGTTGTCCCAAAAGATGGTAAGGTTGGCTATCAACTAATGTTATATACTAGGTCTACATTGGTGCACCCTAGTGGGCTTCGGATGAGGTGCACGGCCCAATCCGGCCCATATGTTGCACTGTTCACTCGAGACCGCATGGTCTCGAGTCGGGTCCTTATGTCTCGGTTCATATACATACACGCATACATACAAGTACACACATAAACATAACACGTAATCGCATAGAATGTTCACTTATGTCATTAAACCACAAGTTAGCTAATCACGTAACATTCAAGCAAGTAGCATCGAGATATAACAAAAGGTTCTAAATTTTGAGTTGTCACATCATCCCCAAGTTGAAAGAAATTTCGTCCCGAAATTTGGTAGGTACTCACTGAGGAAGCTAGTTAAGTTGTATGGTTTTCCCGGTTTTCCTGGGGTGTCACATCCACCCCCCGTTGATCTGGAATTTCGTCCCGAAATTCCGTAGCTTCAGCCTCAGTAGTGGTTGTACTGTTTGCGAACAGTTGGGGATACTTCTGTTTCATCTGATCTTCGCGCTCCCAGGTGAACTCTGGGCCGCGACGTGAGTTCCAACGAACTCGAACGAGAGGTATTCTAGTGCTCTTGAGGACCTTAACATCCCGGTCCGTGATTTCGACTGGTTCCTCGACGAATCGTAACTGCTCGTCGATAGTGAGTTCCTTCAGAGGAACTATGTGGGTCTCATCTGACAGACACTTCTTCAGATTTGACACGTGAAAAACGTTGTGAACTGCACCGAGTTCCGCTGGTAAGTTCAGTCTGTAGGCCACCCTGCCTATTTTCTCGATGATTTCGATGGGTCCAACGTATCGTGGGTTAAGTTTGCCGCGTTTACCAAAACGAACCACACCCTTCCAGGGTGAAACTTTGAGTAGTACTCGCTCCCCAACCTGGAGCTCTAGTGGTTTCCTGCCCTTATCGGCGTAAACTTTCTGTCGGTCACGAGCTGCCGCCATGCGTTTTCGTATTTGAGCAATTTGTTCGGTCGTGTCTACCACATGTTCTGGACCAGTGATCTGACTATCCCCCACCTCTGCCCAACAAAGAGGTGACCGGCATTTGCGTCCGTACAATGCCTCAAACGGAGCAGCTTTAATGCTGGTGTGGTAGCTATTATTGTACGAGAATGCCACAAGTGGCAGATGTTTTTCCCAGCGGTTGCCAAAGTCGATTACGCATGCACGAAGCATGTCTTCTAAGGTTTGAATAGTGCGCTCGGACTGCCCGTCCGTCTGAGGGTGATACGCTGTGCTCATGTTTAATCGTGAGCCAAAGGATTTGTGCATTGCTTGCCACAGCTCTGAAGTAAAACGTGCATCTCGATCCGAGATGATAGAGGTGGGCACCCCGTGCCTCGAAACAACTTCCTTGAGGTATATTTCTGCAAGAGTGGAGAACTTATTCGTCTCCTTGATAGCCAAGAAGTGTGCAGACTTGGTAAGTCGATCCACGATCACCCAAATAGTATCGTTTCCGCG